>MZNV01000410.1:0-53199 GCA_002081555.1 Protostelium mycophagum | reverse complement strand
AGGTTGATTGTGAAGCAAATAAGGACAAAAAAACACAATTGGAGGGGATCTTGTCGCAACTAAGAGCAGACATCGCAGTGTTGATCAGTTCAAAAGGCAAGGACCAGACCGAACTTGAGCATATTGCCACCGGCTACAAAAACAATAATGATAATGGTTTGTATTCCGACTGATTTCACCTGATTCTTTCAGATGCCGTCCTTGCACTCGATACGGCGTCAAACAGTTTTGGAACATCTTTTCCATCTCGATTAGATACTTCTTGTGTTCGTGAGACAATCTCTTCTTTCTTGGACCCTCAAGACATCACAAAAGAACTGTATAGATCACTTCGAAAGATGGACAGATTGGTATTTAGTGGAACATGTAAAGTGAGAGCAGCTCTTCCAGAGGATGCCGAGGATAATGATTGGCGATGGCTTATCATCTTGATATCAACGTTCGTGGTGGCAACAGTAGGAATAACAATTCTGATCTGCTCTGCTTCACCACTACCAGGAGAATTCGATACCTTAAGAAGTACAATTGATGAAGACACATACCTGTCCACATTCGTCGTGGACGATGATGATAAATGATGAGGTTTTTTATATCAATTTTACTTGATGAATCGAGACCAGCACGAAGGTATTTGAAACGATTGGACATTAAGAGGTGAATTATATCACAAACAAACAGCTTTTGTCACCAGTGAACTTTATTTGTGGCAAAAGATCACTAAAGATATGCCAAAAACCTTCCTCTGACAAAGCCACAAAAACATGACGTATTCTTCATATAGATATGAGTGGAAGAATACAAGGTATCTTAACCTGAAGAAGTTGAACAGAATTCAGAATCTACAATTTCGATGCTTTTTTGGTGAATTTAATCACATTTATTGAATTTATAAGATACAAAGAAGATGAGGAACCGCGACATCCAGTATGAAAATAGAATTCGTTCGCTCAGTTGAGGTTCGATCTAATATGACCACAAATCTCAAAGAAGATACGATTGTGTCTGGTCAGACTTTATTATGGGAGCACAGACCCTACTGCCTTCCAATGACCTGCAAGAACAGAGCGTCATTCCTTCTGGTGAAAGGGTACAGACGGATGTGGTGCTCATTGTAGACGGATCCTCCAAGCTTGTACAGATCCACCCCAAAGAAGCGATTGTGGGAATCGCACTTGTAATTCTTGAAAGCGTGCAGTTTGGTCGTGACCGTAGAGGACGCGGGTACGACCAGGTCATCAACCAATTGGTAATAGCGAGTGTGGAGGAGAGGTCCATTGTTCACTTGGGTCTTCACCTCGTAGACAACATCCGGAAGATTTCCTCTCTATAATACCGTCAGGTGTGATTGTGTGGTGAAGCTCACCAATCCTAATAAGGCAGTGAAGTAGCTGTCCAGCTGGAGGCGTCTTGGCTTATAAGCCTTCAAGTCCTTGCAACAGAAAGGCCACAAGTCTGGGTTGTTGGATGCGTCAGTGCAGTCCACTTCCGTCGCAGGAAGGGTGGGTACCGAGGCCCACACAACGAAGTCTTCTCCTTCTCTTGTTTCTTCATAGCTGGTTATCTCCTCATAGTAGTTGGAAAGTATGGTGCGGGACTCCCACTCCATTACGACGGACGCGAAATCTCCACTGCGATTCTTTGAGACGGTAATTGCGGTGGTACCCGTGGTGGGAATGCCCTTGGCTTTACAGTAAGCCTCCAGGGTATCAATGATGAGCTCATCAGGTTGATTGCTTGTTTGCATGTTGACTTAGCAGAGGACTTGCTGCCTGGAAATGAGAAACTTCTCTCGGAAACTTCAGCTTGACATGGCGGGTTGTAGTATCGCGTCAGGTTTTACGAGAATGAAACATCAAATTTTTTTTTCAATTTCCGAAATGTTTCATAAAATTTACCATCCCACCTTGCCTTTTCTCAACAAGATCTGAGATCGACAAGACAACGCCACATCCAAAACAGAGCTGAGACAATAATTGTGAAATTATTTAGTCCAGCATCACGCATCATTTGTGTAGATCTCTGCGAGTCTTGCAAGACACGATTCTTGCACCGATTCTGAGACTGATTGAAAAGTCAGTAGTAACCGGAAACAACCGAAATGAATAGTGCACTATTTTTTTGAGTATTCTACAGTCAGTGTTGTACAACTCGGCATTGTCGACGCGGAGAAGCCGACATTACGGCTTGTCATCACAATTTTTCCTTCTGCGATGAGTCGCGCAACAGGCAAAGAGGCCCTACTTCTGTGGTGCAAGAGAAATACAGAAGGTTACAAGGATGTTAAAGTCGAGAATTTTACCATGAGCTGGAAAGACGGTCTCGCATTTTGTGCTCTGATACACAATTTCATGGGTAAGTCTTGCTGTTGATTTCCTTAATTCAAGTGATCAGGTCCTTCTGTCCTCGATTTCGACTCATTAAGACGATCAAATCCTGAGAAGAATCTTCACACTGCCTTTACAGTTGGTGAATCCCTAGGTGATGCTCGATCTTCACTTACCGCCCTCATACTTCAGGCATACCGGCACTCCTTGATGTGGAAGATATGATTGAACAACCTGTGCCGGAGATGTTCTCTGTGATCACATATCTCTCGCAGTATTACCATCGCTTTTCGGGTCAACCACGAGGATCAGGCATCGCCTCCATCAAGATGGATAATGCAGGGTTTGTTGTCATCCCTCTGTATGATGATCATCAAGACATTCTGCTGCTGTTCGCAAAGGAATTATGCTGCAAAGCTGCACAAAATGCTCGTTCAAATTATAATATTTAATTTAATTTTAATTTATTTATTTCAATTCCTCCCATTTTATATCTTTACCAAAACTATACAACCACATGGCCACGGTTAACTCTCGGTAAAAGCCGAGCTTTTCACGTTACCTTAACGAGGAACCCTAAATCGGCCAGGAACGACATCACAAAGACTATAGAGCAAGAAAAGAGGCAAAGAATCAAAGACAATGACGACAAACTACAACAATGGAGAAAGAGTTTGTCCCATAATAATGCGGTGAGGGACAGTTGCGCCAGATGTCAGAAGCAGATTGACGGGGACTCCGTACAATTGCAAGGAATAAACAAGATATGGCATAAGAAGTGAGACATTGGCTATCTACAACGCACAGGCATTTTTATTTTTAAATTGATTTTTTTGGCGGCTTTGTCCCAAATTACCAAAACACAGATAAATCAGTGGAATATCATCAAGATGGATTTTCCCGCCAAAATGAAAATAAATATGGTGTACCGCACCCCGAACACCATAAAAAAATCAATTTTTCTGTCAACAGAAAAAATGCACTTCACAGCTCTTCTTCTGCGTACAATGCGTACGCATTCTCTGCACGCAATGTACAAGTTTTCAGTGTGGCAGAGCCACTTACGTTTTGGAAGACATGCGAAGATGATTAAAATGTGGCTCTTTGAAGATACTGATCACAATCAGTTGCTTCATCTGTGGCAAATGTGGCAACAAGATCACCGGCACTCCAATGTTAACTGATGACACCCCACATTGTTCCAACTGTGACATCATGCCGAGACAAAAGACAGTCATCACGACCACAACAATGAAGCCAGATCAGCCGTCTCATCAAAAGACATCATCGGTGACACCGTCTCGAGATGAGCCGAACACAAAGAGGATCACCACATTGAAGACGGATCCAAAACCAAAGACAGATATGACGGCATCACAACAACAGGAACCACGTCCAAGTATCTCAAAGAAGCCAGAAGCACATACCTCCCACATCACACAACAGCCACAACCAAAGTCGGAAGCACCGTCACACCAACAGATCATGAAGAAGACAGGACCTGATGAACCCATCATAAACACGCAGAAGCATCCTGTCAACACCGCAACAAGAGTAAACACAACATGCGGGTCATGCCGTGCTGTGGTTGCGGCGACAAAATATTGCAGGAAATGTGGGCATAAACTCGAAGAAGAGGCTCAGAAGGTGACTGTTCGGCGTCAGACGGTCTCTACTGTGAGCAAGCCGAACGTGCCTGTGGAAATTAAGACACAAGTGAGTTAAAGACATCGTGTCTACAATTATATATGGGAAAGTAACTTGTGAATTCAAATATTTGTGTGGCGAAAAAATGATAAAGAACCTCTCAACCCATCTCGCGTGACAAGCCACGACCACATTGGCCAGCATTGTATTAAATTGATTACAGGAAATAGTCAAGACCGAAACAGCCAAACCTCCACCCATCCCTACCAAACCTGCTCAAGTTAAACAGCAAGAGGTCACTGTTCAGAAAGAGGCGGCGCCCAGCTGGATCCAAATAGCCCAGAAGAAACAAGATAGATGGGAAGACACGGGACCGGGTGAGTGATGTTGTGAAAAAATCTACAGAAGCTTTGTCGATGATTTGCGGCAGGCAGACACTCAATCACTTGTTTGAGTGTTTGATAAAAGTATATTCTTCACGAAATACGATTCGACACCACTCCACTATTGATTAATTAAAATCAGTGAAAAAGACAGAAGTACCTGCCCAGAAACCAGCGATACCTGAAAGGAAGACAGATGTTCAGAACAAACCAACAGCTCTCCCACAAAATCAAGTGGTCGCAGCTCCAGTGCAAAACAAGACAGCAGCGGCCGCACAAACCAAAGAGCGGGCGCAGACGTCGGTGAAATCTGCTGTCTCGGTATATTCGACAAGGCAGGACACCGTCACAGTAAGACTCTTTCCTTGTCTTTTCACTGAAATCTTACAGAGAGCGACCATCTCATCACCACCATCCGATGTGACTGATCATCATCCATCATAATATGATTGACATCTGCAGATCAAACCGAGAGCTTGTCTTTCACGCTCTGACACTGGACTCACACATCCTCCAGCGGCAGAAGGGTGAAGACTTCTTTTGTTGAAGATTGTGACGCTGCGAGCAACAAACGTCTTTTTCGCAATATAGAGGTGGTACACAGTGCTTGTGTTTGTGGCTTTGCCTTTAAAGTAACAAAAAAATACTCATCTTTCACTCCAAAATCGTTATGTCCTTTTGTCCATCTTTCAACAATCATAAGTTTATGTTAAAACTATGTCTCAGATGGCTATACATGAGGTCCGATTTTAAGTTATTTTCGTCTTGGCGAAGGAGATACTTCAAACTCACCGGGGAGACTGCCGCCTACTGGCAGAACTTTTCCATCACATCATCATTTGCTCGCGACAATCCACCCAAAGGTGACCGAATGCCAAGTCATTGGAAATTGATTCTCCCAGGAACAATCTCTCTACTGCACATCATGGACATTAAACCTGATCTGACCTCATCTATGAACGAATTTTGTGTCATCACAAGCGAAAACAACTATTTCTTCAGAGCCGAAAACACTGAAGACATGTTCCGATGGATTGAAAGTGAGGATCACATTATTTATTTTTCGGTATTATCTCTGAAGTGAAATAGTCTTTGGGAAAGTGGGAATCTATTTTGAAGGACAGAGGAGCATGAGTAGATTCAGCAGAGTTAATTTTGGCGAGAGAGTCGAGGTAATTTTTTGTCCATTCACAACTTTGATTTGAAGCAAAAACATTAAAACAATAGTTTTGGCGTTTTACACCGTTGTATATGGAAGATCTCTGTTTGTATTGACGCAATATTGTTCATCTTATAAATGATGCGCTTGACAATGATCGCAGAGCAAAGAGGGAACACTCGATGTGCTGAGCATGATGGGATTGATGTGGAGGGAGAGATGGATCGTATTGAAGGGAGGGGTTCTGTTACTCTTCAACTTAGACAACGGGAAGGTGATTGCATCATGAGCAGATGGCAATGTGTGTCTGATCATGATTTAGAAGGGACAGCCTTGTGGTAAATTCGCATTGTATGGATCTACAATGCAAGATTACGGAACACAAGGAACGGCCTTCCAGCTCAAGTCTGAGAAAGGGTCAGTGGTGCTCCAAGCAAAGTCAGAGGAAGAGATGCAGATGGTGAGTGATGATGATGTCAGATGATGATGACCTTTGCAGTGGTTGAATGCGATATTGCGCCAGCAGCTGGAGATAACGGAAACAATAAATTCAATCATCCTATAAAATGTGTCGAAGACGCTGCTCAGTCCTCTGATCCAACTCAATTGCCGGATTGTGCAAGCAAACCACTTCTTATGAGAAGTTGTCCTTCAGGTTTGGATAATCTCTTTCAGGTGCTTCCACGATTTTGCTCAGCAAAATATTTCTGTACGCTATTTTTAGATCAGTTTCGCATGTTGTGCGATCACACATCTACAACACGAACACGAAATCGGAGATGTTTTCACTCTATGATTTTTGCCAACTAGTAGCAGCCGGCTCGCGGTAGTTACCGTGGTCTCCAAAATTTCAAAGTGCTTCAGCCATATCTTTGTGGCAATGTTTGAGCTTGGCAGTCATGTAGAATGACGCAACACGGTTGAAACGAATCAACCCCTCTGATTGGTCATCTTCTCGTGAGCCTCCTCTTGGTCAATCACTTGAAGACTCATTCAAATCGATAAATATGATGCATCTCATTCCATTGTTCAGACAGTGATGAAAGACAACGCTTCGGCTTTATTGTAACTTCTTCAAGGACTTCAAGACAGCATAACACAAGACGGCGCCCAAAGCGAGAGGAGGTAGAGACCATGCGGGGTGTGGCATCATCAACTGCTTCTTCTTCTCGCGCTTCTCGACTTCGATCTCTGCATTAGCCGCGACGGCCAACCTTCTGGCAGAGTAGAGGGCACCTCTTAAGTTGAGTTCTGTTCTGCGTGTCTGTCTATAGCAGATCACATCTCTGATCCATTCCTCCTGCATCGTGTCATCATGTGATGACGTCATCCCATGATATCGTACCTTTGGGTGTTCCAGGAACTCCTTGTGGTACAGTTCAGCGTTCTCCTTAACGAATGGGTTGTTGTAGATTTGGTTATCTCCTGCCAAGAAGAAAGCCTTGCAGTTGAGCCCGACGCATTGTTCCCTCGCAACTCTGAACAAGTACTTATAGTGGAAAAACATCGCCTTGCGGGCGTTGGCGTCATCCCCAGCTCTCTTTGCGACTGACAGGTGTCAGATGTCATTTTGACAGGTCAGTGTCACTCACTCATCTCGGGGGTGAGGGTCTTGTCGGCGTGGGGGGAATTTCTGACGACAAACTGGTAACAAGCGGCCAGTCCTCTACCACTGCAAATATCTTCGTACTCAATAGTGTGGCGGCCTTTGTACCTGCCATCTATCAATTCTCCAAAAAAATAATAAATCAAATTTAAATCCATGATATTTATACATTTTTAATTGAAAAAATTTTAATGATCTAAAAACTTCACAAAATACTCACACTCTCTCGGACATCCAGTTGTAGAACTCGATTTCCTCGGCGCTGTCAGTGTGCTTGTAGGCCACGGGGGTCACGCTGATGTGTCCGGTTTCCAAGGCGATGACTTCGTGCATGCCGTTAGGCAGGATTGCTAGGATACCGCAACCGAGACCGGTGCCCATAGCCAAAACCAGATCTGAGAAAATCAATCTGTTGTAGAGGGATAAGATCATGGAGCTGTAGTGTTTTTTTTTGCAACTCTGCCGGAAAAATTTTCAAATTTTGAAAAGGAAAAATGGCGGGAAAAACGTACAGTTGGTGGGATTGAGGCTGAGGTTCTCGGGTATGGGGTTGTTGCTGATTCGTCATCAGAAAAATAATAATAAATAAATTAAATAAAATCACTCACTTCCAAAGCTGATCGAAGTATCTTCCGACGCGGCCTTCCTCAGCCAGAGAATTAATTCCTGATTAATTTATTTTTCCAAGATTATTTTGAAATTTAATTTTTTGAATTTATTCCAAAACAAATGACTATTATTAACTTGGAATATATGTCACCTTGGCATGTTGCAGCGAGGTCGTTGATAAACTTGGTGCTCTCATGGTTGAACAAAATCGAGGGCAGTTGTCTCACACTCAAGTCCCTCTCTCCTTCATAGTTGGTCAAGTTGACCTGATCGATTTTATTTTTCAAAATACCAAGTGTAAATAGAATATGTGCTGGTTCTTCACAAAGTGATGACGTCACTGTTGATTATGTGAGATTTCTTCTGCAGCAGAGCTGCATATTGATATTATCTAAAAGAACTGGACCTCTGCGCAGACAACAAAACCTTCTTAAATGTATAAAAGAAGTCAAAGTCTTCTCTTCTTGCATCACTTGAGTGCCAAAACATCCCGAGCAACGTTAAGGTGCTGCGGTAACAACCGAGTACATCTCCGGTAGTGCTTACCCTGTCGCCATTCTCAGACACAGGACCTGCTACAGATACAACGGCAGCGATGGGCTTCTTCTTTGTGGCTTGGACGAGCTGCTGGCCGACAACTCTCAATCTGTCAATCAACTGTTGGAATTAGTTTTTTCACTCTTCACCGAGCGATGTCATGATGATGGCAGCGAGATTTGCTGCTCTAAGAAAAATACCTAGGTTAGTTGAAGTGAATAGCTGTGGAACTGCGGCTTTGCCGCACTGTGGATTTTGTCTTAGCGCAGCAAGATTTGTACGGAAATTGTAGCGACTGCGGCAGAGCCGCAGTACAAGTATCCTGATTGCTATAGTTGAAGTGAATAGCAGTGGGAATTGTGCCTTGGCACGGCAAGGTTTTGTCATAAATTGTACCCGACACTGCGGCAGAGCCGCAGTACAAGTCTCCCGCATGATTTTAATACAAGGCTCATCGCCGCGCTTGTCAGAACAATGCAAGACGACATGCTGACGCTTCTATCGTACAGAAAGGGTATGGATAGATAAGCTCTTCCATTTTGATGATGAATCAAGTCATGGCGGTGCTCCATCGTCTACATTGAACATTAAAAATGATCGTACCCCAGTGAGTGTGCTGGCCTTGAATTTTGAGACAGCCAAGAAAGCACCAGACTTTGGTTGGTCTGGTCCTGGGTTCTTTAAGGCGCAGATACGTTCGTATTCATTGATCACGGCGACTCTCGTGTTGGTACCGCCGATATCGACACCAAGGTACAGAGTCAATGGCTGTCCATTTTTTCAGCAGATCTCCTTGAATGTATGGGATTACCATATCAAGGGCCTCGGCGTCAAGTCTCCAGCGTTGAAGAACGCCAAGTACGTCTTTGGATAAATTGGCTTCAATGTCAGCCATCGTGATCTAAAATATGTCACTGTGTATTCCCCTTCATTTTCTTCCTTTAGAAGACAAAATCAAGATGACCAAACGAGGTTATTGTATTTGATCTTGGTACGAGACTGATTAAAGACCTAACAAACCTTTGTTGGTGTTGGCGTTGATGAGATCGGACTGTTCCTTCATCGAGTTTTCCTTTCGCGATCCGCGATCTGCGAAAAATGCCGTTACCGCGAATGACGGTAACTTTGCGTGAAATCAGCGTGTGATAACGAGATCTGCCACCAAAGCTTACAGAAAATAAATTTAACCATATCGAATTCAACAGTTGCAATATCAATGTAGATAGAGATAAAAAATAATATAAAAAATAATATCAACAGGTGTCATCATCGGTTGATCATGTATTAAAACAGTTGGTGTCGCGTGATCATCAGTTCGATTATTCCCATCATCCAAAATGAAACTGTGCTCATTCAGTCCGAATAATGATGAAGTTTAGATGGCTCCAATGATGACAACTGTTGGTGCTAAACGCGAGATCTTTGTGATAAATTAAAAGGAATTTTTACACACAAAAAAATCATGTGCATTTTCACCACATCAAGACTTGATCTTCTGCACAAAAAGCAATGTTAAAACTATATATAATAGTTTTAACATTTATTTCTATGTTATTTTTGGATAAAAGGGGGTTTCTTACTGTCAGCAAAGCCGCAACACTGAACATGATCATGAGCTCAACACTCACCATTGTCTTCAATACTCAGACCTTCCTCTGATCCTTCTTGCGAGTTGGATGTCTTTCAACATCAGAGTGACTCTCTTTGCATGTACAGAGCAGACTATTCTTCTCGAGTTAAGAAATGATGACAAAATGTAAATGATATCATCAGGATACGAATCTTCAAAGAGATGGATGATGTATGATTCTGCAGAGTGTTGAAGAGCTTCTAATGCTGTGGCTTGTATTCTAAAATCCCCTGCCACTGTGAGAGCTTGGACGATCTCTTTGACCTGCATCTTCATCAGTGTCGACGTCCTTTGATTCAGAATTGATGTCAAAACAATTGTGAAGATTGAACTTACAAGACGGGCAAAAGGAGCTCTTGGAATGAGAAGAGATGTTCCATTCTGTAATTTTCTGATCTCTTTGAACGCTTTTGAGTACATCCTCCTGATGAAAATGAGGAATCTTCTCAACTTGTCTCACATAAAGACGTACGGTTTTTTTCTTGGTGATTTCTGTGGCATCTTCTGTGCTTGGCGAGGAGGTACTCTCGTTGGTGACTGAGGCTTTCTGATGATTCTTCCTGGCCCCGAAACAGTGTGCTAATCTCTCTCAGCATGATCGATCCATCACAGACTCACCTTCACTGCTCTCATGAGATCAGCTGGAGGTCCACTACCTGAAGAAGATTCTGAGGAAGAGGATCCTCCTGAAGAGGATCTTCTTGATGTAGATAGAGGTCCACCCACTATTGCGCTCTTCTTTGGTGGCATTATGGCTTGCTTGATATGTGTCGATGCCGAATGACCGTTGAGGATTTTCAAATGCCTGAAACTACAACGCCAAAGAAAGATCCCGCCAACATTTCGCGCCGAAAGATACCTCTCTGGCACCCTCATGTTGCCTCTTTAAAGACTATATCTATTTGGTCTTAATAAATACTAGCTACGGTCTCACTCAATTCTTCACATCATTTATTTGGCACGTGCAGAAACAGTTTGTTCGGGTGGCTTCACGATGGTGATCACCACAGAAAAGGAATTGATGAAGCCATCAGAACGTGTGTTTCAGAGACAGAAACGTCAACAAAACACCCTTTGTCGAAAAAAGATATCTCAAACCACCAAAAAATCGCCCAACGGCAGACACGTGACTCATTCCTGGAGATGCCTCCCCGGAAGAGAGCACCACAAAAGAAAGCACCACAGAAGAAGGTCCAAGAAGAACCAGATCAGAGCGAGAAAGATGTGGATGATTTCCTAGAACAGTTTGACAAATCATTTTCCGAAGATGAAAGCGAAGAATCTGGACCAGATGAAGAGCATCAATCCTCGAAGAAGGCGACAGATAAATCTAGTGGAGAAAATGGGTGAGATGAGGATCAAATACTGATCGACAATGTCACCAAATCTGACTCTCCTCAGGTCCTCAATAGATAAGAAGGTAACCTTAGTATTTTTGCCTCGTAATCTTGTGATCGATCATTCATATTCCTAGAAATCATCACCGGAGAAGAATAACAAAGACACATCTCCAGAGGAAGATGACCAGATGGACGTCGAAGAACAAACTGAAGAGGTAAGTGGTGTTTAGTTCCTCACATGATGATCCATCAGCCGAAAAAAGAGGACAATGAGAACGAAGAGAAGCCCAAAAAAGGCGCCAAAGAAGAAGAGGCTTCAGAGTCTGACGCCGAAGAGGTTTGTACATTCTCTTGAAAAAACTCAAAAGAGCAGGAGGCTCCCGTCAAAACGAAAAGAAAGACAGCAGCTCAGAATAAAAAAACACCTAAAAAGGATGAAGAATCTGGACAATCAGAGGTGATCATTGTAGATGTAATGACATCAGAGTTGTTGATCAGATAATACAATGTAGCAGAGCTGCACTATCCTCACAATAAGCGCTTGTAAATATGAGGAACAAGCTGTGTAATAATTCCTCGCAGCTCTGCTGATTTATCATTGATTGTGGAAAGTGTGCTTGTTGTCCTCTTTACACCAACACAAAGCACCAGAAATTTTCTGTGAAAAGGTACATTGAAGATATCCTCTGTGAGTGCACAGATCTAAAAATAGCAATCCTTTATACCTTGATTCTGCGACACGTCCGAGAAATATGCGATAAAAGACTGGTGATTCTTTTGAATAATTCTTCTGAAATTTTTCAGGAGGAAAAACCGAAGCCAAGAAAAAGAGGAAAAAGACCTGAGGAAACACAGGTGATATTGAATTGAAACTTTTCCACAATGTTTATCAAGCGAAAATTCCGCAGTATCGCAGCATGCCGCGCATGTTTTGGATGTTTAAAATATGAGATGCACGAAAAAAAAAGATTTGTAGATTGTACTGAAATCGCGACAGAAACGGACACAGCCAAAGAGGCAGATCAAAGCTGTGAGGAAGGAGGAATCAGAGGAGGTGAACACCATGTTTGAATATCTATTTATGCCATACCAACTTTTATAATCTGTGCGGCTTTGCCGCAGTATATGTCGTCATCCATCGCACTTACTGCATTGCTGTTTATGGCTGTGCCAATTCATTTTTATTTGTACTGCGGCAAAGCTCAGTGCATAAATTTCAATCAAAGATATTTTTTCTCTTCCAAAGAAAGTTTCACAAACGTTCGAGGCCATCGCTGTTGATCTTTAAAATCGATTACTGATCGATTCAGGAAGATCAATCACAAACAAAGAAGAGAGGAAGACCTGCGAAAAATTCACCAAAGGTAACTCTTACCACATTTGTCAAGCGAAATCACGTCGAAAAGTGTCGAGATTTTGTTTCTGCGTGCTGGCACAAAAAATTCTAAAATTGATGATCGCAGAAAAAAAACACAAAGCAAAAGAGTGAAAGCGAAAACGAAGATTCTGAAGAATCGGATTCAGAAGGTTCAGAGGATTCAGAGGAAGAGTACGAGGTAAGATCTTTTACCTCTTGACGAGATCCTTCTCGGTAATTACCGTGCCTATTCACGTGATTGTGAACTTTCTATCGATTTAAATTGAATATTTCTGAATGATAAAGGAGAAGAAACCTGGAAAAAAACACAAAGATTCCTCTGAATCGGAGGTCAGTGTGAAATATTTTAAAGTTATATATTTTGAATTTAAATAAATCAGGAAGAGCAACCTAAAAAAGGAAGAAAAACTCCATCAAAAGAGATTTCCAAGAAAAATTCACCTAAAAATAGCAGCAGCGGGAAGAAATCAAAGTGGGTATTCTGTACAAATGATTTGTTGACACGCTCAGAAATACAAAGAAGAGCCCTCTGGCGCGAGTATCACCAAAAAAAGGCGGGAAAAGATCAAAGCCAAAGGTGAATCTATTTTTAGAAAGTTCTGTGATATATTTTAAATGTTTTGATTTGCGTTCTTGTGTATGCTGTCTCGGAAGAAACTTTATTTCTGCAGCTCTATTGCCTCACAATTTGTTTTTAATTTACATGAAAAATACTCATTGTTTCCGGTTTACAACGAAGATTTTTTCACCAAAAACAAAAAGAATGAGTCTTTCGTGTTTTTGGGCAGAAATTTATTAATTTTATTTATGCACAAAGATACTGCACAAAACAAAATCCCATCAGAATGGCTCCGTCACAGTGATGCCTGCACAACAACGTGCACATTCGCTTTGCTCCATCATTATTAACATTCGATTTGCCAGTAGAAACACCCATATATCTTCGGTGTTACAATGAATATCTTTACCCAAAAATAAAACACTGACAAACACCAGAAAAACGAATCCGAATCCGAAGAGGAGATCGTCGAAGAAGACGCCGAAGAATCTGAATATTTAAAAAAGAAAAAGCGCGCGAAAACCCAAAACAAGAGCAACAATTTGTTATCCATTCTGGGGGATTTCGTGTCAGCAGAGGAAGTGAACGAGATGAAAAGAGAAGTAGAAGTTGTAGATGAAAGACACAAGAAGCTGGTCAGAGAATGGTCAGAAAAAGAGTGTGGGCCGGGTATACACGTCAAGAATCTGGTGAATTTTTTTAAAATTACATTACACTTTTTTTAAATTTTCTTGTAGGATTTTGTGACATCGACATATCGTCGTAATATTAATTTTAATTTCATAAAGATATCTTCGCGATTTGTGAAAGATGTCTCAGTAAAATCTCACTTTCACGAAACCACATGCCTCTAAAACCTTTCCAAAACATTTTTCGCAAATGGAATGTAACACCAACACAATATAGAATGCAACACACGATGCACAAGGAGAGATATCAGCGGTCCAAGCGCAAATACCTTTTGATTCATCTGAAGGCACCGTATCTTATTTCGAGGTGGGAAGTCTGTGATATCATACATCTGCGTATTCAAAAGTTCTTCGAGGTGGTATAGTGCCGTTTCTTCGGCTTCGCTGTCGTTGATATCGTTCAGAACATATAAAACTTATTTTGCGTTTGCGTACTGCGGCTCTGCCGCAGTGTTATTTACGCGTAATACGCTCTGTTGTTTACGCGTATTGTGGCTCTGTCGCAGTATTATTTATACGTACTACGGCTCTGTCGAAATGTTATCTACGCGTATTGCGCCTCTACCACAGCGTTGTTTACGCGTATTGCGGCTCTGCCGCAGTGTTGTTTACGCGTACTGCGCCAGAGCCGCAGAGCGTGTTTCTGTTTATATGTTTTGCGCAACTTTGTCGGTGCGGCTATCCAAAAACACCAGAAAAATGTTACAAAAACATATTCAGAGAAATAAATCAAATACCCAAATACAACCCACAAAAACAGATATCTTCTATCATTATTTATGATATCATGACAGATCACCGTGGCGAGTTTGACAGATGTCACGGAGCAACTTTTGGAAGAGGAAATACAAAGGGGCAAGATATATGTCGGAGTTACTCCACCCAACTTTGACAACCGCACACATCTGGGCTATGCGCAAGAGTGAGACTTGAATTTTTTTATCTTACTGGATTTATTGTTTGTTTGTAAAAAATGCCCGGATTATATTTTATTTTATTTGTGGCAAAGCCTTGGTGGCTGTTTGGTTTAGGCCTTTGAAGATAGTGCGGTTACCGTGATTTTTTACGGTATTAAACCCTGATGTGTTTGATCTTTTTGTGGGTTTTTCAATTTGAAAAATTAATTGGAGAAAGTTCTTGTGGATTCTCCTCCGACGGAAGATTATTCACCGGATCCGGAGGATTAGGTTCCCAGGGAAGAGTTTACGGCTCCGAATTCTCCGGTGGTGACGTCATCGGATGTGGACTCAACCACAAGACTGGTCAGATCTTCTTCACCAAGAATGGCGAATACCTCGGTAAGCTGACGAGACTTGCACGTTAATTAACGTGATATTGACGCGAGATCTTAGGTGTGGCTGCCAAAATAAATCCGGCTACACCGTATCAGATGTTTCCATCTGTTTCTTTGCAGGGGGTAAGACGTCTCTTCTTTCTGTCATGATGTCTTTTTTATGAGGTATCTATTGCGCAGCAATGTTTAAAAATCACAAAAGTTTATTGGCACAGACCATCTAACAATTTTTTCGGCTATATAATATCTACAAATTGTACTGTCGACAATCTTGATGCTACGTCAATCTCTTTACATCTTTAAAATCTCAGCCATCGAATAGTGAATTTACATCATATTGATGATTAAAGGCCACTTCTGTAAAATTGAATTACGGAGATAAGAAATTCAAATTTGACACAAAGATGCCCACCTTCAGGTATCTCCATATACATACAATATTACAACATCAAGACAGTCAATATATACATATGAAAAGAAATGGGTGGGGCTATAGGACATACGGAAAAACCGCAATAATCACTGAAGTTGTAATAATGACATGTCGTAAACATGTCATATTACATTTCATTTTAATTTTCGATTCTAAAAATAGCATCAAAAAAATTCATTTTGCCTGCAGAAATAATATTAAATCTCACAGTAAATGACTAATCGTATTCAGGAACTCCATATTATCTAGCGCAAGCAAATCGAGCAACTACAACGCGGCGAATATGTTTAAGTCGGTGACGTCACCACAGAAGAACAAGGGTTTATTCTCTCCCAGAAAGATGGAGAAGTCCGGAACTCCGAACTCCGTTTCCTCGAAATCTCCGATGGTGATGACGTGTTGAATTTTTTTCTTCACAAGAATAATTCAAAAAATATTTTTTTTACAAAAAAAATAAATTTAAAAAAATGTATAAAAATATTCTGAAAATGAAAGATGAGTTTTTGGGACTATGAGACCAGCGAATTAGCCAATAGATTGACCCGTGACGTCATGTGCGGACTTTTCAACTTGGAAGAGAACATACCCCTCCCTATGACGGGGGCAAGTGTACACGTCACTGCTGTAGACTTTGTGGCCGAGGTGAGTGTAAAGTTTTAACTTTTGAAAATTCGTGAAAAACAATTTTTTCTTGCAGCAAATTCAATTTGTTTTTAAGATTGGAGAACCTGATTACTAACTACAAATGTCTCTACAACAGCAACAAACAGACACCGCTACAATCATGATCAAACATTTCAATCATCACATCACATCACATCATTAAATTTCGAGCAGGTGACTGTCACGCACAACTTTATCAACAACAGAAATAAAGACATCGCGGGAATATTCTACTTCCCCATGAGCCCCTCCTCCATGACAAGATTGTCCATAGAGACGAGGAGTAAAGTATACGTCTCCACCGTTGTAGAAGCGGAGGATTCCGGAGAATTAGAATCCACACAAGATGAAGACAAGGAGTTACCACAGCCAGAGTAAGATTTTTTTCCTCGTTGTAGATCGAAAATTGTCTGAAATTTTTTGGAATTTTCTGTGAATTTTTGAGAGTGAGTTGTAGATTGATATCTTTCAGGGTGGATTTGCCACGCGATAACGGACCAACACTTTGTGCCCGGATCCGGAAAATTGGTGCCGGTAAAGCGATTAGAATAGTGATATCATATACGACATCTCTGGTCAACAAGGACGGATCTGTGACACTAGCACTTCCCGCCTATTTATATCCATATTACTCTTCTCATTGGAATGAAGAAGGTCAGCATTATGATATCTCATCTCCATATTGAGATGTCGTTTTATTCAACCTAAAAATAACATTTTTGTGTGCTGCTGTCGACGACAACATCTACAACAACTCTGTACAAAATGATAAATCACAATACTTTTGTACTCCAACAGAGCTGCAGGTCGACGTCGACATCTACAACATTTCTGTACAAAAACACGAGTAACACCAGATCTCTAAACACCAACAGTTTACGCACCAGAAGAACCCAGCTTTGAATACGAATCTTCAGGTCTTCACATCGAGGCCAATTTCATTCAATCGCATCGCATCGCAGATCTGATTTGTTCCACACACAAGACCTCCGCGGAAGTTAATTATAACACCGACAGGCACAAAGCCACCGTGCGGCTCAACACCAAAGCCGGAGGCGCCGTGCTGGTAACATTTTATTATTTTGAAAATGGCGGGAAAATGATCGTTGTAGATGAGGTTGAGGCGGGGTAATGTCTTGCCCCAAGCGTTCATGGAATATGACGAGCGCACTAATACTACCGTGTGTGGTGTTACTCTAACCCCATCAGCGAATATGCCCATGGATAAGGTGAATATTATAATTCAAAAAGCTATGGCGTAACATAGGATGCGATATGGTATTGACTGCGGTATTTAAAAGGAAGTACAGTAATGCAACATAAATGTATTATTAACCTGAATGCATCTTATCGGTAAATCACGCATTTCATGCAGGTCTCAAATATTTGTGCTCGCGGTAAGAACCGCAGACGCATTCAGTATTCAAAGGGTTAAATATACCTGCATCAAAACACACCAGGTTCCATTCATATGCCTGTGCCACCTTCTTCATGAATCATGACATCATCTGATGATATCACAGATGGGCAATATCCTCGTTGTAGATTCGACAAATAAAAACACGAAGGAAGTGTACAGACAATTGGAAATCGCCGCAGGAATTATTTTGAGGTCCCTCGCCTTGGGGTCCTCATTACAGGTAATTACCCGATTCAATTTTCCGAAACCTGAGATATCTCAGGTCATCAACGTACACGGAAATACGATGTCTCAGGCTTTCGAGAATGACGTTCAGTACAACCAAAAGGCACTTGAAGATGCAGAAGATTTCTTGGAAAAATCTGAAGCCGGTGACAGCAAAGAATTAAGGCGAGAAATTTCCGAGAAATTTCCAAATGATCTCTGATCGTTGTAGATTGTCAAACGTGGTGAAATATCTGCTCCAGTTGAATCCTAAACAGGCCAAGTCGACGGCGGGAAAATCCGTTACTTTTGAAAATCAAAAAAACTACAACGTGTTCTTTTTGTTAGGCTCCAGCATAAATGACATGGAAGAGGCAAGTTAACATTTATTTATTTATTTTATTTTACACGAATCTACATCTACAACTCGACTCATTTTTCAGGTCGAAGACTTGTGCCAAGAAGAAGGTCACCACTTCAACTCCCAAGCGTTGCGTTTTTTTTCTCTTGCTGTTGGGAATAACTTAAACGATTTTGACGTAAAGAAAATAGCTAAGATGGGCTGTGGCACTGGCTCTGTCGTCTTTTCCCCTGCACAAGTGAAAGGTTATTTTTTTCACAAATATTTTTCTGAATAATTTTTTTCTCGAAAAAAATGTGAAAAAATATTTGTGAAAAATGAAATATTCAATGAATTGACTGGTTGTAGAGGAGATAAATAATTTACTGAGATTATCGAAGAGCCCCAGCCTAAGTCAACCCACAGTACAGTGGGGGGATTTTGCTGACAGTCCAAAGTTTGAGACTGTACCTAAAAATATACCATCTACAATCTACCCAAGAGAGAGTCTCGTCATATTGAGCCGGGTGACATCTCACGTTAAGAAACGCGACTGTCTCGCTAATTACCGTGCAGGTATCCGGTATGGTGCCCCCGCAGAATGACACGATGTATATCTCTTACAGCGGGAGAAAAGTGAAGCTGGAGGCAGAAGATGTGACCGGAATGCAATCACCTGTCCTACATCACTTCTTTAGAGTCACACACATGCTCGACACCTTTGAGAGAGAAGCTGTGAGTTTTATGTGATGGATCACGTGTTGATGATGTAGGTGGATGATGAGAGTGTCGATGATCTGGTGGCGAAGGCACTCCATGATCATATCGTGTTTGACCCGGTTTTATACAGGCTCAAGTGAGATATAACTATGCATATGTTTTGTTGGTTGTTCAATGTCCTCTATAGCTGTACTTGACACTCTACAGGATCATCATGAGAGACAGACAAACCAAAGCACACAAAAAATCGCATTTTAGAGTCTGGTTCCAAGGCGTTGAGAGCACAGAGCACCAAGGCCAAAAAGCCGGAAAGAACCTCTTTGCCAGCGGAAAACTGTCGGAGGAATTATCGGATTACGAAGAGGCCAAGGACTATGCCGGTACCCTGTTGTTGTTGCAGAAGGCAGATGGCTCGTGGGATGTTTCTGACAAATTACTGCAAGTTCTAAAGATAGAAGACGGCGAGGTGATCCTCCTCTCAATTTTTTAAGAAGATGAAAAAGGACATGAAATGTTGATGTGAAACAGAAAGTGAAAGAACTGTCATCAAAGGTATTCGAGGACAAGGACAACATCACAGCTACCTCCCTTGCCTTAAGTTTCATAATCTTTATGAATTACACGGAAGATGTGATTGGTTACTCGAGAGAGAAAGGGAAGATGTGGTTGGCAGAACATCTCCCAGGAAGGAATGACTCTGCAGTACCTGCAGCTCTCAAATTTCTGGAACAAGTGACAAAGCATTTGAAGCCTGAGAAGGCGGAAGAATAGATGTTTGGGCTTTGATGAGATCTTCTTGTCTAAACACTCCATAGAGTATAGAGAGTGTTGAACGGATAGTTTGGTTTTGGCTTCGTATTAGCCGATTTCAATGTATATATCACCACCATATATACTCGCCAAGTTGATCCGACGCACACAACAGTAAGAAGATCCCACCTCACTTCACGTAGGGTTCATTTGTTGCCATCTTGTCCATTGAAATATCTTCCATTTTATCTCCTTCAAAGTCATAAACACTAATAAGAAGAAGGCGCCGATGTGAGAGAACATTGAGAACTTAAGACGTGTTTCCATGGGAGAACGACCAAGTCATTGTCGACAAAGACCCAAGATGAAGACATGGAGGTCTCTGGCCTTTCGCCCACAAAAAGACCGAGTGGTCCAAACGGCTTTCTGCTACCCAAAAATTCAAATCCTGAAACCGGCTCCGTTGCAAAGTCCTCCTCACTTTGGTTGAGACCGAACATCAATTTTTGGACGAGTGTCATTTTGATGAACAAATGAAGATTTCCCGCCTAATAAATTTGAAAAAGTGTAGCCGTTACAGGGGGAGGACCTGGACGAAGGCGGTTGATCCTTCGGGCCTCTCGCAGATTTCTCAACTGCAAACAAAACTTCCTACACAGAAACCAAATCTTCGTCCAGAAGAAACCACCGTTACAAAGAGGTGAAAAATTCAAACATCATGAACCGAATGTCTATACAGACATGGTCTTTGTCTCTTCATATCTAACTCGTAGGTAGATGGCACGTGAACCGAAAGCAGCAAAGAGAGGAGGAAAGAAGAAGGCCAAGAAGGACCCCCTCAGACCCAAGAAGGCCTTGTCCTCTTTCATGTTGTTTGCCAATGCCAAGCGCCCTGAGATTCGCAAAGAACATCCCAAAATGGCCATCACAGATATTGGAAAGCAACTCGGCATCATGTGGAAGGAACTCACACCGGAAGAGAAGAAGGTCTACGAGGAAATGAGCCAGCAGGACTCCGAACGTTACCAAGAAGCCATGTCCCATTACACTCCTCTCTCTGATGACAGTGATGACGAGCCCAAGGGCCGTGGAAAGAAAAAGAAGGATCCCAACGCCCCCAAGCGCCCCCTCTCATCTTACATGATCTTCTCCAATGAGAAGAGAGCCGAGTTCAAGGCAAAATATGAGACCTTGAAGATGGTCCAGCTCACCACCAAGATTTCAGAGGCATGGAAGGAGATCACTCCTTCAGAGAAGCAGATCTATCAAGAGAAGGCTGATATTGAGAAGGCCAAATACCAAAAGGCAATGGCTGCCTACAAGGCTGCCCCCGAGCCCGAGCCAGAAGCCAGCGACTCTGGCTCTTCAGAAGGTTCTGACTCCGACTCCGACTAAAAGATTTTATTGTATTAATCATTCCTCTTTTCTGTTCAACCTTGTGATGTGATCGTGTTACAAGGATGACATTCTGGATCAACAGAAAGTTGTCAAAGAAGCTGGTGTAGCAGTTCTCAAAATTCGTTTTGTCCCAATATTCTTTTCAAAAACTGCAAAGCAACCCAACAACACGACCACTAGTCGACACACCATGAGCAGGTGTTACAATTATTTCTATTTCAGGCTTTATTCTGTTTTAAAAAGATTTGAGCCAAAGGAGAGCATCAATTTATTCTCTAAGAGGTGTCCAGAGTGGAACCAAAGGCATCGTGCAACACAGTCTTTTTTATTGCAATTAAATTCACAGAATGAGAGAGGGAGAAGAGGTTTACGTACAATCCTCGAAATAACGAGCATCACATTATTTAAAATGACGGATCACACCAACAGCTTGAGTTTTGTGGAGGCATTGAAGGAGAGGTACATGCCCAATTATGACGCCTTGAAGAAGGAAGAAGGTACATACTTGGCACATGCCATTCTTACAGCTCAACAGACGAAATGTTCTTCACAGACAGTGAGACTAAATCAACGAAGAAGGTAGAAATGGTTGGTTGGGAGAAAGTTGGCAAGAAGCAGAGCGATCTCGGTCGTCTCAAGCAGGTAAACATTATCCTCTTTTCGCACCAATTACATGATGTGTTCACCAATAACTTCCAAGGTCTCTGTCATAGATGCGGGAATCACAAGAGTCGATCCAGACTTGAAGGAACTATGTCCACAATTGAACGAGGTCGATCTGACACGTAATGGTTGGAAAGACTGGAATATCGTCGAAGAATTTGGAGCACAAGTACCCAAGCTGAGTATTTTGACCTTGAATGGAAACTTTCTGAGACATGTCGATGAGCCTCTAAGGTACAGCCTCTCATCACAGTCTAAAAACATGATTAACATCATAGCCTCCATAACCTTCAGAACTTGTCCATCTTGGTACTCAACAGAACGCATTTGAACTGGAAGACTTTACAAAACTTAGAGGGCGGATTACCCAAATTGACAGAGCTGCACCTGTGCTTGAACGAACTGAACACTTTAGACGTGCCAGTGGGATTTCAAAATTTGAATTTATTAAATTTAGACGGAAATTTATTCGAAGATTGGAACGAGGTTGTGAAGATGTCTAAACTACCGAAGTGAGTACTATTTGCCTTCTTTCATTTTGTCAATATTCGTTCTTTTTCAAATTTTGAATTTTTTTTGCAGGTTGGAGAAGCTAATGGTCAGTGATAATCTGTTGACTGTGATAAAATGTGAAGTTTCAGAGGAAGAAGAGGTATCAAGATTTCCCGCCATATTTGATATTTCAATTTTGAAGTTGTGCAGTTCTTCCCCGCTTTGAAATCTTTATCCATTCAAGGAAATAAGGTAGAGTCATGGTCTTCTTTTGATCAGCTCAACCGCATACACAAGCTAGAGGTCAGTTATTTATTTGAAATTCAAATATTGAATTTGGCGCGCAGACACTGAGGTGCTCAAACAACCCGGTCTTTGGTAATTTAGGCCTATCTACATCGAGACAATTTGTAATTGCCCGTATACACCGTCTGTCCAACCTCAACGGCTCCGCAGTAAGATGTCTTTATGGTCTTTTGTTCCACGAACTCAATTTTTTATACTGCAGCGCTTTGCATCATAATAATTGAGAGCGTGGCGTGTACGTTTTTCGCAATGCAAACAAAAATATTCCAAAGTCTTTGTACATTGGACAACTGGCGCCACATTGTATAAATATCGTTCTAGGAATATTAAGGGATATCAGGTCAGAATTCAAGAGCGTATAGACGCTGAGAAGTTTTACATCAAATGGGTCATATCACAGCAAGAAGAATCCACAGAGGGAGAGGTGGGTCAGGAAATTCACTGTAAATCCGGTGATATCTGCAGACGAATCACCCCAGACTTCAGCACTTATTGAGTGTACATGGTGCCCCGCAGAAGGAGAAGAAAGAGGCACAGACTCTCGCCGAAGACCTTGTCAGTATCCTCTTTGTACTCAACCATTTGTTTTTGTGAACAAGACCAACAATTCTGCTGTAGCTCCAAACACTTTGTGTCGCGCCATAATCCTCCAATTTAATAACACCAAATTTTCTCGTTGTAAAATGACCTTGATTCTCCAGCCATCAAACTAACGAGTATGTACCACGGGCAGCTGATAGAAAAGTCACTTCCATCTTCACTCACAGTATCCAACCTCAAGATATTGTGCCAAAGGCTTTTCAAGGCGAGTATTTTCTGTATGAAAGAGTTGAAGGTGATCACGCCAAGTGGAGAGGGCGGTATTTACCGGGTTTGTGTACGGTAACGGCCCGGATGTGTGAGATGTCTCGGCAAAGCCGGTATTATCCGATCGCAACACTGAGCTTGATGACGTGTACAGAGTCTATAAATCGAAAAAAAACATCAACCGCCATTGACACAAAGCAGATCGAATCATCTCAACAGAAGGTGTTCATAAAAGTAGCGCCGGAGGACCCATTCGTGGAGCCGGTTACGGACGAATCCAGGACACTGTCTTACTATGGCGCCACGAACGGCTCCTCTTTCATCATCGAGATGAACGAATAAAATACTAGGAATCTTGGCGGGAGAATCTATTTATAGATCATGGAGGATATACATGTACTTGGGCTCTATGATTTTCTCGACCATTTGCTTGAATCTTAATGACATGAGGGGAGGATTTTTTGAATAGGAGAATGCTTTAATACCTGCTGTCTCTGTCTTCAGGGGGTAAGAGGTTCTTCATCGCGGTCAATCTTTCCAGGACCTGCGATCATCAGCCATAATGTCCCAATCACAGAGGGACTCGCCTGCTCTCGTCGTTGTTCCGAAGCGGCAAGTTTGGCTTCTTCGAAGGTGGTCTCTCTTTCTATTTCTAAAAGCGGCTTTTTTGGGTCTAAAGGGTCTGTACCTGTTTGTTTGAGGAGGGAGTGAAGCTCGCACACCACAAAGTCGGAGAGATCTGACAAGATGAGTGTTTTGGTGTCTAAAATACGGCCTACAGATGAAATCTTCTTGATCTTGTCTCAACTCGGCGACCTCACTGTCTAAAATTCTTGCCTTGTCCACGCGGTCTGGTCTGCAGTGATGATCATCAAGATGAAATTTAATGGTGTTTACCCCCCAAAGATTTGTTTCAACCAATGAATTGTGTGTTCACGACCCTTCGGACAGCGCTTCACTTCGGTGTCTATACAGTGGCTACTTCTCAAATATTCCAGCTTGGACTTTAGAACCCTCTCGATTGGAAGAGCTCTCGTCTGTGGGGTATTTTCACTCGTTTTAGGACGTCTGGTCACCTTCTTAAAGATTTCATCTTCCAAAATGAGCCCATTGGCTTCGCGAAAAGTTTGTCCTAAAGAGGAGAGAACGGCTTTTTCAGACATATTTTCTGTCTCATACGGTCTGTGTCTCTTCATCGTGTCAAATGAACCTTTTGAACTGCCACACCGGGCCGCATTAATTGTGCCGTTTTATTGGATTACTCCGAACTCGTAAAAACTTGATCGTCCGTTTTTCATTGATCCCCGATCGAATTTTCCAATCGATCTTGTATATTAGTCAGTATTATATATCATGTGGGGCAGGAAAGCTAAAGAGGGTGAAAGTTTCGATTTAGAGTTCATCAATCACGATGGAATCAAGCTCAAGCCGACATACAAATTCAATGAGACCATATTCTCTGCGGAAGACAGTCAAGTCCATCGATGCACTCTTGTGTCAGAAACAGAAGGACTTCCACAGCAGGTGATCAACATTTTACCTCCAATTTGACAGTTTGATCAATCCAAAAGGTGGTCGTCAAAGAGATGGCACTGACAGAACAAAATCGAACGAAAGTGAACGAGGAGATTGCATTATATGGTCGCATGCGCAGTATTCCGCAAGTCTTACCTTTGCTTGGATGGAAGTTTGAAGCCAATACCTGCTCTTTCATCTTTGAATACATCGAGAATTATCGACCGGTAAGAGAAGATGAGATCAGAAATTACATGAAACAAGCCTTAGAGGTATGTACATCGGAAAGAAAATTTTACTTATGAATCGCGATGCAAAGAGATGAATCGAGTTTGTGCTCAGAAGTACTTGATGTGACATGTTCAGAGCTTGAATGCCATCCACAGTCTTAGCATCATGCACAGAAATTTAAAGAGGAAGAACACACTGTATTGTAAAACCACGAAGAAGTTTTATCTGATCGATTTCGGGGATGCCACCACTTATGTTGGTACGTAGAAATTCACTCTCTCACCAACATCCACATCATCTAGAGACAAAACATGCGGTATAGCCGCCTTCAAGTGTTGGAATAAAGAGCATCAACCTCAATCTCTTCATCTCGACAGACAAATGATGTCCATGCTCATCTTTACAGCCAATGGGTGGTATGAGGAAGTCGGAAATGTGATGTATTTAGCCCCAGAACAATACGACGGACGCAACTACAACCCGCTCGTGGACGTCTTTAGCCTCGGCATCATCTTTGCCGAACTCATATTTGGGGTGAAACATTTCATCAAGCCGTGGAACTGCGGGGAGTTTATGTACAGACTGGACATGTGGCAAGAGAAAAGAAGAAGGTGTTTCGTTGTAGAGGGAGAGAAGTCAGTATTTTTGAAAAAAATAAATCCAATCAATTTCAGGTTTTTGGTGCAAAAAATACACTTTGGCACAACTTTAACAAAATACTCACACTTGCAGAGATTTTTGGACACAATGGCTGGAGGAGCATCCGGCAGAAAGAACATTCCAAGACACCATAAGAGAAGTGAAGACAGATCTATATACACAAGAAGCCTCCATGCTGCTGGACGCCTTAGCCTCTGTCAATCCCAACTTGCGCATTTACCCGTCACAAGCGCTGTCGACCTCGTATTTTTCGAAGAAGCAATAGATTGTAGTTTGAAGATTCTAGAGGTGAAATTTTATTGGAAGAGAGCCTCTAAGAGTGCAGCTGTCTCCTTCTTATGCTCGGGGCCATTAC
This sequence comes from Protostelium mycophagum, assembly GCA_002081555.1. Lineage (NCBI taxonomy): Eukaryota > Evosea > Variosea > Protosteliida > Protosteliaceae > Protostelium > Protostelium mycophagum. The sequence continues at coordinate 27,087 of MZNV01000410.1, read as the reverse complement.
CGACAGCGGTGGCGGCGCATGGTGGCCTGCCGATGTATTCCAACTACAACGCGTCATGTTTTCGTCACTAAAAATAGACTCACCTCGCCGTCGACAAGCTGGGACAATCTGGGTTGCAGATACAACCAAGCGCCTGAGTTCTGCGATTCGTCTTGCACAACTGCGAATCGCTTGGCGTTGGGGTATTTTTGGATCTCGGCCTTGATATGTTGTAGAGGGAAAGGTGCGAGCTCCTCTATGCGCACTATGGCAACGTCGTTTACGCTCTTCTTTTGCCTCTCTAGGTGGATATCATAGAAGAATTTTCCAGAGACAAAGAGTACCTTCTTCACCCTGAAATTTCGGTGAATATGCGGTGTTGTAGATGGGATAGACTTACGCCTGAGGGTCGGCCTCGGAGTCTCCGATGACCGGTCGGAAATGTGTCCCTTCTGACATTTCTTCGATTGTAGATACAGCTTTGGAGTTTCTCAGCAGTGTTTTAGGACCCATGATCACCAATGGCAACCTGATGACGTCATCATCCGTCATCATTTATATCTCCTCGTGAAAATTACCTGTAATTGGCCTTCATCTGCCTTCTCAAGGCGTGGAAAATATTCGCCGGTGTGGTGGGGTTCACCACATAAAAGTTCGTACGAATATTCCTGGAATTTTCCAGATCTACCGCATCTGAATCTACCATCTGCAAGAATCTCTCCAATCTTCCACTGGAATGTTCGGGGCCAGCACCGTCATATCCATGAGGCAACATGAGCACCAGTCCACTCTGTTTTAACTGCCAAAGATGTCACTCTGACACGCTCGGTCGTTACCGTGACATCTCGCTCGTTACCGAGCTGATGACGTGTACGTACCCATTTGGACTCGCCACACGTCACGAACGTGTCGATGATCATCTGTGCGGAGTTTGCGAAATCTCCAAACTGTGCCTCCCAGATACACAGGGTGTTGGGGTCTTCTATGGAGTAACCGTATTCAAATCCCATCACCGCCGCTTCACTCAGTGATGAGTTCACTGGCTGTTTTTTTGAGTTTTTTTGAGATTTTTTTGAAATTTTTTTGAAAAATTATTGAGATTTTTTGGGGGTTTTCCGAGTTTTTTTTCGTTTTTTTTAGATTTTTTGAGTGTTTAAAAAATCTCAACATCTGCCAAGAAAATTTCAATTTTCATGATTTTTGAGGTTTTGATGATTTAAAAATTTCAAACTGTAAAAATCAATTTTTGCAAGTTCACTTATGATTTTCTACAGAAATACAGTTGAAAAAATAAATTAATAAATAAATGATGACCTGCATCTTGCCTCCTCCCAATCTGTTGAGTGGAATTATCCTGTCACCAGTGGTCTGGTGTGTGAGTTCCACGTGTCTGTGGGAGAAGGTACCTCTACCCACGTCTTGTCCGGATATCCTGATGTCATGTCCTTCCTTCATATTTCAGTGAGTTTAGGTCGAGAGTTATGAAATGTAAACAGTTGCAAAATAAGAATTGCGGAAAAATCCGCAAAAACACCAAAAATGTGCACAATGCGACTCGTTGTAGAGCTGAGGTTCATTTGGAAAATTCACCAATAACAAGGAGCCAAAAGCGAGTGATTCGGCAGTGGCCCAATCAATCTGGCCCTTGCTCATAGCGTCCCTTCTAGCTTGTACAAAACCCTTCTGGAGTCTGGGGTGGATTTCCTGATGACGTCATCACGTTTTCATCACGATGAAATTACGTACGAAATCGGACGGGATGTCGACGGAAGCCGCCGCCACTTTTTGCAGGGTGGCGGATTTTACACCGGTGTTGATTTTTTGTGTGGCATCTTGGCACTGTTGAAATTTCGACCATCTTTCACTCTTAAAGTGGTCACGTGACTCGGTGGGGGGTTTCATCGATTTGAAACTCTGGTCTAGGCGGGACTCTTCGCTTCCGCGGATTTCAGAGATCTGCGAATCTGACACGACCCCTTCTTCCTGCGAAATTTCAGTGAATTTTCCGGGAAAATTCAGGGAGAATCCGCTCACTTTTAGTTGCTTGGTGTATTGTTGTACCACAGTCTCCCTCGTTCTGATGTTTTTATAGGGACCAGGTTGTGTAAATGCCGGCTCGTCCAGCTCATTGTGACCGTGTCGACGATATCCGATAATGTCGACCACCACGTCACCACGGAACTTGTTTCTGTACTGTGTGGCTAAAGAACAGGATTTCACAACGTCCTAAGAGTTTCAAAATTTTGTAGGTTTTTCAATGAATTAAAAATAATTTTCATCAAATAAAAATTCACCTCTGGAGCTTCTGCGTTCACGTGCAACAGGGGCGCATCCACCAATTTCCCGACATCTGCAGCATATCTGGTAGATCTGCCACTATCTGGGTTTGTAGTGAATCCGATCTGGTTATTACACACCAGATGTATTGTTCCCCCTGCCTCATTATCAGCACCCCCATCCCGATGTCGACATTCTGATGTACATGTCGACACTCACCCACGGAAAACCCTTTGAGGAGGGAGAGTCCGAAAGTCTCCGCGACCACGCCTTGTCCGGTAAAAGCGGCGTCCCCGTGCAGCATGACGCAAACAACTTTTGAGCCGTCATCTTTAATTCTATTCTGTCTGGCCCTGGCCTTGCCCATCGCGACGGGATCAGCTGCCTGCGAAATTTCCGTGAGATTTCAGAGAGATTTCGAGGAATGTTCACCTCCAGGTGGGAGGGGTTTTGGATCATGGTGACGTTTATTTTTTTCCCGCCAAAATCGAGGGTGGCACTCTGCCCCAAATGGGAGAGTACATCTCCTATTGCGGTCACTCCCTCTGGTATCTCACTATTTCCTTTTGATTTCCAGAATATTTGGTCCTGTACACGTCATCTACAACGAGACATGGCCTTCTACAACGAAGGGGATTACGTACGGGAGGGAGTTGTAGAAGGCCGGCGAGTAAGTTCAATCTGCCTCTGTGGGCCATGGTCAATATGACGTCAGTCACGCCTGAGATGGCACATTCTTTTAAGACGGCTTCCAAACCCGCTGCCGCAGATTCAAGACCCTCCATACCATACCTCACACCGTCAGTACAGAATTTTCCGAGAATGTTTTGGCGAGAAAACATACCTCTTCACCGAACCGAATTTCTTCTGCATGAAATGATCAAAGACTTCGCATTGGGTCATCCTCTCGAGGATCTTCAACTTGTCCTCTTTGGATAATTTATGTTCTGGAAGAGCTTCAATCTGTTGTGCCATCCATCTCTCTTTGTCTGGGTCCTAAAGAAGGTCATCCTCCATCATATAATAATGGATCTGCGGATCTGCGGCAGAAAGATGGAGGCCGAGGCCACGAAAATGAAGAGGAGGTCTGTGTCTAAACACGGACACGTGTACAACGATGACGTGGGCTGTGAGGATGATCAACTTCTAAAACCTCACCCCGATGGAGACGAACTGTGATGCCAAAGTGCCACAGTAACTCTTCTGAAGGTGTTGCACGATCTCCTCGACCGTCGCGGACTTTTTAGAGGATGACAATATGCCGTCCAGATCGATCTTGTCTTTGTGAATGTGTAGATTGTAGAAAGGAAGTCCGAGTTGTGGGAGGTCCCTGTGGTGATTATGAACGGATGTATGCCAGGTGGATCTTACTTCTTTTTCAAGAGGCCGAGCGGATCTAGGTCTGCTTGTAAATGTCCATACTTTCTGAATCCTTCCACAAGACGGACAACGTTTGCATTTTTGGAGATGTTTTCTGATCGAGTCAGGAAATGAAGGGTTCAAGCAATGATCATTACCAATCTGTGCCTGCGTGAGCGTAGAGGAAGAGTGAGATCTACGTCCAAAGGTGATCGCGACTCTGTATGACTCGTCAGTGCACCTCTTTTATAATATTTCACCTCTTATTATATAATGTTGAGACGGCTCTCTGCATGATCGATGTCCTTCTCAGCTTTTGTCCGTCGTTTGGAAACTTGTTTTTTCAAATTTCGCTTTGTAGTCCCGTTACAAATCGTGGAATTATTGTGAAGTTGTAGAGGGTGTTACGAAACATACTTGTTCTATACGGTTCCACCAAGCAGGTGTCAAGGTATGTACACAACATATAGTGAAGAAGAGATGGTTCGAAGTCGATATGATCATATGATGACGATTTCTATTTCTGTGGAAAGTTCCGATGTCATCAAACCTCAGATTTCCATTGGGCACCACCACGATGGTTTGGGGTGTCTGTTTCTTTCTTATTTCCAGTCTTCAATTCTTCGGTGGTGAGTTCCTCACGACTGTCCTTGCGGTCTTTGTGTTGTGGAAGATCATATGATGTAGGAGCTTCTGTAGCAGATCTGGGAAGAGACAGCCTTCCTTATTGGTCTCCGGATCATTCGGCGATCAATGAGAAACAGCCATATAAATGTGAGTTATTGTTTCACACATCACGGGCAGCTAAGATATTAGTGGGTGGAACACTTCACAGTCTCAATCGAGGAAAGAATCTGATATCATTTTCAACACAAGCAAATGCCACCGCAACTGCCATTTTCGCGGACGAAGCATGGGGAATGAGGTTGGATGTGGAAACAAACGTCAATACCGCGGTCACATTTGATGAGGTCACACATTTCAACGATGATCTTCCAGCAAGTAGGGGTCTGAGAGCCGGAATTGAAGGTGACTGATCATCTGACGGACATCGGTTAACGTCTGCAGGTTTTAGTTATGCTTACGCTCTCACCTTCATCCCAACAGATGCCACCATCATCAGCGCGCAACTCACTCTCCTTGCTGATCTCTTCTCGCCACAACTGTCCATCAACGGACACATCTCACTGTTTTATACAGATCTGCCCCACAGTGTTTTTGGCCAAGTGGGTTTATTTGATCATTCAGACATCTCACATTCCCAAGGTGGGCAGCTTCACATACGGCAACACCTCGACCACCTATCACCTCCTCAATCACACCACCCATGTCTACTTCTTTGCCACACCAGGGGCAAAGAAGACACCGCCGGCGTCCACCCTGCGCCTCCCTCCATCTGCAAAAGGAAAACAAACACTGGGGCGATTTTTGCCAGGCAGAGAGTGAGTCCATCTCATGATGTGCAGATGGATAGAGGCGCTCTGCGCGGTGCTTTGCATGACCACAATTCTTTTCGTTGCAGCAGAAAGAAGCGTACAAGCTTTCAAAATCTCTCTGTGATATTGACTAGAACAGATCAGCGATGATCATCATATGGGTGCTGTTGTTGATTCTTTCTCTTTTTTTGGCAAAGATCAGGCGCAAGATGACAAACAAAAGATGAAGTGAGAAGAAGTTTACACAATGTATAGGAAATAAATCAGGCTCGATGGAACTCGTGCATTGTGATTAGCATCGGTTACTTTAGAGCTTTTAAATTCGTTTGTCCAAAAGAATCCACGCAGTACAGTGAAAAAATGAATGAATAATTCGAATGATGAACTTAAATGTCTGAACACAAATGCACAAATAAGATCAGAATAAACAAATATACGAAAGAGGATGCATCAAATACCAGAATATTCATTTTTCGGCCCACATTTCCACAGAGCCTCTTTTGCCTGATGAAAACACCTCACAGGCAGCCCTGCGAATTTGGTGTTTTTATGACAACGTAAAAGACGTCTTTTTTTGAGATCAATCAGATCACATTATTTTCAGGACCATCTCGAGGTTCGTGGCTTTATGAGATCTCATTTTCCCGGGAGTGAAAGAAGGACGCTCATGTGAGCCGTATATGACTGCGACCGATACACACTCCCAACATTAAAGAATTGATTCTGAGTCTTCGACGGAGATATGTCGAAGTTACGATCGAATTTAATTCTACATCTTTGATCGCACAATTGTTGAATCTCACAGGTGATGAACACTCAGGACACTTAATACAACTGTGAATGTCTTCTTTTTTCATTGTCTCATTTCAGTGACGTTATCATTTTGTCTCACAATTTTCGTAATGATTCTATCTGCTTTGAAGGCGTCCTATTCATTTGCCACGAAATATGTTCTTCGCAACATGACTGGTGATCTTGTTTCGTTGATTTCCGCTCGTTCATACAGCCGCCAACATGCAGTGGTAGTGGTCCAAGGAACGCGGTTCCTTTATTCTGAAGACGAAGCAGCCCAAGTTAAAAACAAATTTTATTTCAGTTTAGTACATGTTAAATAATCTCTTGATACAGTGCTGGTGTTGTGTATCGCATCACTCCTGCGCAAGGTTAACAACTACTGACAAGTGCAAAGAAACACACCTCTTCTATGGGGGACAGTGTGTTGGAGAAACGGTTCCTTTTTGTCTTTAGCTCACGAGCCGGCCTGACGTGTGGTGAGTTCATGTGTATCTCCATGGTGTTCTTGTGGAAAGAGGGATCCGCGAGAGGCCAGCTCTTGCTGTTGTTGTGCAGTAGGGACAGGTTTCGGAACGTGGTCATCCACTTTGGTTGTTCGTCTTCTAATGCTCTGTACAGATTCAGAAGAGGCGAAGAGAGAGGTGTTACCTCTTCACAGTCATGTCTTTGTTGCCTTGGTATGGTGATAATGATGGTGTTTTGATGTATTCTGGAGCGTAAAGAAGATTAGGTCAGCCATGGTTTGGAGACACATTCTGTCAAAATATGTGTCAGTTTGACACTTCCTAGTTTGATGGGTAGGTTTTAAATTGACGCTTTTGACAGGTCACGCCCATTCTGATAAACGGCTGCAAACGAAATCTCTCTCTCACGACTGGACCACGTTAGGCTTCCGTGACATTGCCCGTACTATCGGAGTTCACCATTCCAGGCGGAGTTCACCTCATGATAGAAATGACCACAGTATGGGTGTTTTTGACACACGGGATATTTTTTGGAGGGATGAATTAATGTATATTTCCATATCAATCCCGCTATGATCACACTCCCAGCTCAAAAATATCATTGGCTCGTCCTCATATTCTAGTAAAAATAGAAATACCAAGGCAAGAATGCCTCCTCCCAATGATCAGGGCCGAAAAATGTGGATGAATCTTCCCAGTCTTCCTCATTGCTGATCCCTGGATAAAACAGATATTTGGTATCCCGGTATTGCGGTGTTTGCGGTGAAGCTGTGGCGCATCCAGAAGATTATAACCTGCCTTAGAGAAATTTTCTACATTCACATTTTATCAAGTTAAAATTGAGTGAATCCACCGCACAGTATTAATACTGGGCATGGGCGAAATGCGAGGGTTGACAAAGTAACGGTGATCGAAAACGTACACCTGATTATTGTGAAGAATAAAAAATACAAAAAAATACAAATTTTTTAATGGTCAGGTTTTCAGAATTAGAGGGGACAACCCTCATGTCGAGAGAACACAATACAGATCGTATCTCTCTGATAAACATGGTTCACTCCATAAGGAAGATACTTGTCGCAAACAGAGGCGAGATTGCCAGACGGATTTTCAAGACGTGCCGTGCTTTGGGCATATCAACGGTCGCCATACACTCTATAGAAGATTCAGACGGTCCTTTTGTTCATGAGGCGGATGAATCAGTTCAGATAGGCACCTCATCAGAATCTGCTGCTTCATATCTTTTAATCGACGACATTGTTGCTGTTGCAAAGAGATTGAATGTGGATGCCATTCATCCAGGTGAGTCAGTTTGCCATTTCATTTTTCGTCGTTTCATCGCTGTGTTCATTGATCACCTTCATACTAAGAATGAAGAATCTGTTGTTGTCATCTTAACATTTCGAAAGGATACGGTTTTCTCTCAGAAAACGCAGCTTTTGCCCAGGCCTGCAAAGACAATGGTATCATCTTCATTGGTCCATCTCCAGAATCTATCAGTGAGGATCAACGTCATCCACAGTGCTTGTACATTATAACACCTGTATAGATGTCATGGGCTCGAAGATTGCGGCCAAAAAATTGATCAATTCGAGAGATAAGAATGTGCCGCTCATCCCTGGATATAATGGAGAGGACCAAACATTTGAGACACTCGAGAAGGAGGCAGAGGCGATAGGCTTCCCAGTGCTATTTAAAGCATCAGCGGGTGGAGGTAATATCTTATTACTTTCATTATTTTTATTTATCTAATAATAAGAATTGTTTTAAATTTAATTTTTTTTGATTTTTTTTGAAATTTTGTAATTTGTCATTGAATATAGTTTAAAAAATAATTATTCAAATTGAATTTCTTTTTAGGTGGTAAAGGAATGCGAATCGCGAGGAATAAGTCGGAACTGAAAGATGCGATGGAATCTGCGAAATCAGAGGCTATGAGTTCTTTTGGTGACAGCAACCTGCTCATCGAAAAGTACGAAGAAAATTCTCCTGAAATACTGAGAAATTTCAGGTATTTTTCAAGAGTCAGACACGTGGAGATGCAGATCTTCGGAGATATTTTCGGAGATATCATCTGTCTGGGAGAGCGAGAGTGCTCCATACAAAGAAGGCATCAAAAAGTATTCCCATCAATTTTTTTAAAATCAATTTTTCATTATAATTAAAAATTAATTCTGCGATTACAATTTGAAAAAAATCACAATTATAGTATTTAAAAAATTTCCATTTACATAAATATGTTAACTCTGCTAAGGTAATTGAAGAAAGTCCTTGCCCTTTTATAACAGAAGAGTTACGCTCAAGGATGTCTGATGCCGCGATTCGCATCGGCAAATTGATCAATTACGTAAACGCCGGAACTGTAGAGTTCATTGTAGAGGAGGGATGTGACGGAAAACCCACGGAAAATTTCTTCTTCCTGGAAGTGAACACCAGATTGCAGGTCGGAAATGTTTTCCCGCCGAAAATAGAATTTGAAATTTGAAAGGTGGAGCATCCTGTCACAGAGATGGTGACGGGTGTGGATCTGGTGGATCTGCAGATCAAAATAGCTTCAGAAATTTCTCTGAAATCTCTCGGTCTTAATAAGCCACCACAAATCAGAGGCCACGCAATCGAAGCCAGGTGAAAATTCCAAGAAATTTCGATAAAAATAAAATAAAATAAAAAAATTAAAAATTCCACAAAAAAATCAAATTTTATTTTAATTTTTTTCTGAAATATTCAGATTATATGGTGAAGATCCCAGCCGTAACTTTGCGCCATCTATCGGAAATTTGTTCCTATGGAAACCATCCCAAAACGAAGGCTTACGCTTTGATTCTGGTGTGGAGACAGGTGAAATTTCCCGGAAATCTGCTGTACGATTCTATTTATAGAACATTAAGATGATGCTGACGTCATCAGGCAGTAGAATCAGTATTTATTACGATCCCATGCTCGCCAAAATAATCTCATTCGCGCCAACAAGACAAGATTCAATTTTTAAACTCTCCACCGCACTCCGAAAAACGGTCACTTTGGGCCTAGTCACAAACATTGAATACCTTGCCGCCATTTTGGAACATTCAAAATTCAAATCGGGAGAAACAAACACTCATTTTCTGGAAGAATATGCCGGGGAACTACTCAGAAAACAGAGGGAAATTTCACCAGAAATTCTGACAGCTGTCACACTCTTTTCTTGGCGGGAAAGAGATAACGAGAGGAAATTTTTACGGCAGGTCAGAAACTTTTTTGATAAGATATCTCAACAATTTCTTGAGACATCGTATCTACAATCAGTCATAAATATTTTTCCGGACATTGTGTCTGCAGAAAACCTTTTACAGTTCATTTGAACAAATGATTCAAAGTATAATTTTTTTTAAAAATTAAAAGAAATCAAAATCAAAATCAAAATTAAAATCAAAATGAAATTTAAAATTAAATTGAAAATTAAGTTAAAATTAAATTAATATATATACCGAAATACTCAGGTCAGAAGTGGATACAGAAACAATCCTTACGCGAAACAAAGAACAGAGTTCACTTCAGAGACAAACGGCAGAGGAGACAAACACGTTGTAGAATACCAAATACGAGGTGATGACGTCACCATGATTTTTGAGTGAAGAGAGTAGGCAGTCGATTTGAGATGATCATCACATCCTCATCGGAGAAGATGGCGGGAAAAAATGATGTGAAGGCCCAAATCATTGAAACCAAGAGCGGAAAAACGGAAAAACAACACGAGTTATGTTGTTTAATTGATGACGTATCGAGACATTTTGTCATTTTTCACCACCGTAAGTCTATCCTCTTTACAACCAGCCAAAGATGTCTCACCCTAATGAATTTCGCAGGGGAGACGGACAGATTCTTCGTGCATTCGGACCAATTCGGTGAGCACGTCTTGTACAAAAGGCCCAGACTTCCGGTACTCGAAGTCGAGTCGACAGAGGGGTCGGACTACAACAGCCCAATGCCAGGAAAAATCATCAAGATTTCCGCAAAGAATGGAGACACCGTAAAAAGTGGACAGACTCTACTTATCATGGTGGGATGACACTTTGTGTTATGTTTTTGAGATATCGCAGGAATCGATGAAGATGGAGACAAAGATATCTTCTAAAAAGGACGGTAAGGTGGAGTATTATGTGGATGAGGGGCAAGTCGTAGAAGCTGGAACTGTTGTACTCGATGTAAAATGATTTCTTGCGAGGGTTTTTCGTCGTTCATATCTGTGGAAGAGGATGTCTTTGATCAGTGATAAGAAAATAGTTTATTTCATTTGAAGTGGTGCTGTATGGGTGGGAAGTTAATATATAATATTTAGAATTTCATGAGGTCATCTACAACGAGCTACAAATCCGTGTCAGATCCAAACGGCGAACGGGTTACCGGAATTTCAACTTGAAAACACTTCCGTTTGTCCCAAGCGATGTAATTTCTCGTAAAGACCATCGGATGAACACCTCTGTCAGCTACAACACAAACAGTAGAGCTAAAGTGAGACGGACCTATTTCAAGAGGAACGCTAATTTCGAAGTGCCAGGGTTGTTGTTCGAAGATTGGAAGGAATGAGGTTCATTTTACACAGAAGGATGGCAAGAAGAACACATACTACCACAATATATGTTTTTTCCAGAATGGTGTATGTGTTCTAAATGAATGATGGTTTCGATTGACTCCATCCAGAAACTCGCAACGACAGACATAGGCGAATACCAGAAGGATTTAGAACAATTAAGAGAGGTGGACCAAGTCATCATAAAGAGATTACACTCTGGAGAAGGTTTGTCGTGGACATCGACGATGTGGTTCATTCTGTCCAGCTTGGGATCAAATCACACCCGCAGAAACAGAAGAGATCGAAGTCATACAACAATTTCTCAGTCAAAATTGTTCTCCAAAGACTCTCCTTGACATTGCTACGTGAGTGGCATCACATCATTCAAAAAAATGATGGCAATACAGAGAAAACATGGAGACAATCAAGGGTGCGTCGGTCGTTTATCATGCTTGGTGTATGGTGCGAGGATGTCTCGTCCCAAAAATGTGCTTTCATCCCAACGACTTTGCGACACTGTGGGACCCATTTCCAGACGAGGACCTTAAGAAGCAGTCGATGTGTGTATACTGCTCTCCAGATATGGAAAAGTATTTGAAGACGAGATCATATTGGAAGAGGCCACCTGAATGGGCAGACAAAATCATGAAATTCCGGGAAGACAAAGAAGTATATGCAGAAGAAAAGAGTGAGGAGGCCCAACCAACAAAAAAGGCAAGAAGATGACGTGTTCAAAAAAACGATAAAGCTTCATTTTGGTTATGAATTGTGGATTGAGATGTACATTTGTAGATACATCATCTTCCCGGATCCAAGAAGATCCTCAAGATCTGTCCAAATACAGTGGTGATTATTGATACTGTGGCATTATTGATGGTTGAAAATCGAGGGGATGTCCTACAATCATCAAAAGAAATGTCAAGATTGATTTAATAATACCCTGAACTTGATGATTGGCTCCCATTGAGAGTTGAATTACCATTGCCATTCCCATTGTTTCCAAATGAGCCTACATGTGCAGAGATAGTAGAGGCCACGCCAAAGACAGAAGAGGTCATCAATCGAGCTCCATTGGCAGAAGATAGACTGGACTTGCAAATATTTGTTCTTGTCGCAGAGCGTATTCCATTTGATGCTCTCAAAATAAAAGACATGATTTGGCCTCGTGATGTGTTGATCTCCTCAAATGAAAAAAGAATGATTTCGAAAAGCAAGAACATTTGCGTCTTAAAGAACAAACACAAAGCAGGAGAACAAAGGAACGAGGATGATCAGAAACCCATCAGGAGGCAAAATCACTCCAGAGACAAACGGAGATAAAAAGAAGCCGCCAAAGAATGACTTGCACCACACAGAAGATGCTTCAAGAGCAGTGCCCACGGTGCAGGGCTACTTCACCTTCCAAAACTATGATAAAGAACTCAAACGTGGTTTACAAGTACTATTCGGACCTGCCGTCGACAATTCTGTACAGGAGATGCCACAGATTTATTTGATTATTACCGCTTTCTTCTGATGTAAGCTGTCTTGTGGTTCTCGTGGGTCAGCAAACACTTCACCTGATACTTGAAATTCTTAAAACAAAATATACATTTATTGTTGTCAATCAACTTCAGAAGGCTTGTTGCTATGATGCTTGGGTATTTTTTTTGTTGTATTATTGTCCTTTTTTGTTGTTTCTCCCCACAACACTGTCCACTCCCCATCATCGACATGCATTTTGTTCTCATTTCGTGACATCCACTCCCCCTCTCTTCTGAAAATCTGGCGTATTTCAGCGCACGTTAGAGTGGCCGCATGGCTAACCTCAGCTTGCCGACACCTCTTTGCAGCTTTCCCTCTTTGGTTTTGGTCAATCGCCTTTGCTGTATGCTTGGGTATTTTTTTTGTTGTATTATTGTCCTTTTTTGTTGTTTCTCCCCACAACACTGTCCACTCCCCATCATCGACATGCATTTTGTTCTCATTTCGTGACATCCACTCCCCCTCTCTTCTGAAAATCTGGTGTATTTCAGCGCACGTTTGGGTGGCCGCATGGCTAACCTCAGCTTGCCGACACCTCTTTGCAGCTTTCCCTCTTTGGTTTTGGTCAATCGCCTTTGCTGTGATTTCTGCGATGGCAACTACAGCTTCGAGGCCGAGGCAGATCAAGTCCAGGATGAGGACGCCGTCTGTCATTTTTGTTGTGTTGTTGGTGTTGAGTATTCAGTTTATGGTGGGAGACTGAAAGAATGTCTTTCGTGTTGAAGCGCGATGATGAGAAACGAGATGAAAGACGCAAGGGAAAGATAAATAATTCTTGTGTGGAGAAGATATCTGTAGGACCTATTTCGTCATGATGGCTTGAGGATCTGTCGCACCAAAAAGAATTAATTCGAAAAGACAATGTTTGGTGATCTTTCTATGGTCTTCGTCTCCACATTTCCCATCTTTTGAAGTTAAATATCAGAGGTTGTTCATTTCTTCGACAATAATGAATAGAATGACGCTTTTTGCCATATATACAAAGCCGAATTTATGATTGCAGCCCTCGATCATTGTTGTTGCCCAACACGATAAGCCTTAGACTGTAGGTCTGAACTCTCAAAGGTGTATTTGTCTAATTCCGCATCTAATTCCCTCTGTATCAGATCCTTCTTCTCTTGGGATAACTAATTACACTGAGCAATAAACCTAAAGGACAAAAACAGACCTCTCCAATAAACATCATGTGTGTCTCATCGATGGGTTTGGCTCCAAGATCATGAGATTTATCTAAAATGGTGATGAAGGTCTGGACCGCGGGGTCACTAATTACTTTCAGACAAAAAAGAATACGTCTTTCGATACCAGGTCAGGAGAACTCCACGAACAAGATTGACCTCTCCTAGTTCTATTGTGCCTTAGATTATTTCACTGATTCTCCAGTTTATCATTCCAAGTTATTATTATTAAAGTATGTCAGGTCACGGCAGCAGTGGAGTCTGTAAAGTTGATGTCAAAAGGACAAGCTCCCAGTAACGTCTTGATCTCTGAGTCCATACATTCCACACAGGTGACGTCATGTCTTCCTGCCACCTGACCCCTTACAGGTCATGATAAGAGAAAGGGCCGATTCCATCAACCTCAACATCCACGGACAAGTCCTCGTCGAGGACACCCAGAAGCTTCTCAACATCGCCCAAAAGTACATTATCTCCTGTCCTAATCCACATTAAATCATCCAGATTCCTCACCCAGAAAAATCAGGGAGAGCTCATTCAACATTTTTGGCTTCAATCGAGAGCGACAAGGCGCATAGATAAAGAGGAAGAGCAGAAGAGAAAGGAAGAGGAAGAGAAGGACCCTAAACTGGCCAAAAAAGCCAAGCCAAAGGTGATTCTCATGTTCATGAAAGTTGCCGCACCTCCACGTTTCTGCAAACACAACAGAGTTCCGTAGAAGCGTACTTCTCTGATCATGAGACATACATCAAGACATCATATCATGATCATGATGTCTTCACCGCTGCATCATTTCTGCACCTCTCTACAATCCCAGCCAATCGAACAATCACTTTGAAATTTCGGCGGTTAGAAATCACGGTAACTACCGTGAGCTGACTGCTACAAATGCTCCGAACGTGCCAAGCACGGTTAAAATCGCGGTTATAACCGTGCGCCGGCTGCTTCTCATTGTAGAAACCATAGCGAGAGATTAAATAAATTGAATTCAGATCAAAGACTTGAGACAAGAGGATATCTTAACACTGGCACGAAAAGTCACGTTTATCTTGGTCAGATCTGGCCGTTTCAGGAAACTATGCTTTCAGTTCATCGACCTTCTACAAGATATTTTCTGGGGGAAAGAGGTGAATTCTCCACGAAATTTCGCGGAAAACTGAAGATTCCAGGCGAGGAAAGAAGAAGAGATGGCGAAAGCGGATGAGCGCACATCGGACAGGATTGACAGAATCATAATGAAGGATCAACTAGAGGGCAGACCCACAGCCGTGTCGGTCAACCTCATCAGAGCACAGCAGGTATGATATCTCATACGATATCTCCATATGATATCTCTATATGATATATCTTGATATAATGTCTTGATATGATATCTCTATATGATGTCTTCATATGTTATTTTAATAATAAATTCTTCTGCATGGCCGTTCTGCGGAGTTTTTCGGCCGTTGTAGATAGAACTTGCAATTTCCTAGAAAAAAACACAAGAGAATAGAAAAATTGACTTGATGTAGCAAGTTGAACAGAACATCATCAACAAAAAATACGACAGAAAGCAAAACATCACACCAGAAGAAAAACAGGATTATAACATAAGGGCCAGAAAGCTCATCGCAAAGATCGCGAATGACGGATCCTATCATCACACGATGGCACGCATTTTTCTCATCATCGATCAGATGACTGACTTTATGGATCTACTGATCGGACAGACAAACAATGCTGCAAGAGGACATGTTCAGGTGACGCAAGACCTGCAGTTTTCGATAAAATGGTCACAAAACTTTCTACAAAGCGACGATCTACAACGATAAAATATTGACTGGTTGTAGACGGAAGAAGAGAGGCAATCTTGGGAGGATCTCAGATTGATGATCGAGCGATTCGTCGGTAGAGACCAACTGCAATACAACTTTTCAGAGTTAAGAAAGAGATACTTCAGGTTGACCGGAGAGCCTCGAGCGATTTATGCAGTCCGGGAATCCAACAGAATTTTTGTGGAAGGACTCAGAGACCCCGAAAATTTAAACGATCCACAAAAGGTGAACGATGTTTTATTTTTGATTTTATTGTGGCTCTCGCGTTGTAGTTTTGACAAACTACAATGGTGTAGTGCGGGTCTGGTCTGTTGTACAGCAGAAGGAATTTTGTAATTCTGAGGATATCAAAATTTTTAAATACACTAAACACAACCAGATCAAAGTTTTGGACGAGATCATCGAACGTATGAGGTCACTCGCATTAGACGATCAGTTCAATGAAGCCATCGGGACCTCTTTAACCATCTGTCAGAACATGCTCCTCAACATCCGCAATGACCCCCTGTCACGCGAATTAGATGTCACCCTGAAAGAGTTTGGAAAGCACATGGCAATGAATTCTAAACATAGATTTTCCATCGGAACTTTGATGGATTCGCTGGAGCATCTGAGAGCTGTCATGTTACCCGTCATGTTGAAACAGTTTGAGACGATTCCCGTTTCCAAGGTGATATTTTTTGGCTGGTTGTAGATGCGAAGTAAAGATTCTTCTGGCGAATGGAATGCGAAATTCAAAATAAACGTGAAAGAAATTGAAAAAAATTGAAAAAAAATTGAAAAAAATTGAAAAAAAACTGAAAAAAATTGAAAAAAAATTGAGAAAAAAAGGTCGAAGTGTTCACACCACTTTACGAAGTGACATTACAAGACATGGTTTTTCATTTACCGAACGTCATACCGGACCAAATCCAAGTGAGCATTTTATTCGTCATTTATTTCATCATGGGAAATCATCCTGAACCCAACAGCTCAGGATGGAGGCTGATCTTGCATTCAATACTTTAGAGTTGACTTCGAATGACAGCCACACCACCATAGCGATCGATGCCAAGAATATAAATGCCGTGCTGAAAGGTGTCAAGTTCCATTATACATGGAAGACGTTTCCCAAAATGCAAGACAGCGGTGAGATTATTTTTTCAAACCGTTTTATTTGTGAGATTTTGAATTTTCCATGAAAATATTGATATAGAATTTATTTTCCAATGAGAGGTCATGTTGTGACGAAGATATATGTTTAGACGTGTGCAGGTGTGCTGGATGTTAGTTTGCCTCGAGGGGGTATGGACATTCACATCGTCTGGGATATTTTAGCCCGAGACGGTATGAAAGCAAGCGTTGTAGTCAAAGACGTCTCAGTAAGATTTTCATTATCTTGCATTTCAAACACCAATAGTATATAAAAACTCATGTCAATAGGTGACCATTGACAAGTTGAAAATCCACATCGTGCAAGCAGACAAGCACAAGTTATTAGACCGCGCCATCAGTAAGTTTCTCAAGAGTGCATTGCGAGTAGCTGTCCAAGACCAGATGGAAGAGTATATCCGAAAGTTGGCGGGCTATCTCGCCCAGAAGATGACCAAGTTGTTTGCCAGCTTGCACTCTACACAGAATAGAAAATAAAATTTGGATTTGTTTTCGCTGAATCGAACGTGCGCATCACCAAATTGTATTTTATAGAGTCACTCTGCTGTCGGCAAGTGGCAGCCTTGGTGATACAATCTCTGTATGTCTGTTCAATGATGCATTCTTTATTGGACAATTCAGATGACCCGCAGTGATGACCGATAGTATTCTGAGAGGATCAACGGGGTTTCTAACAGCCGTTAGTTTGTTTTGTCTTTCATATGGTTCGATATGGTTGCACAACATAGAAGGCCACTGCCAGTTTGTCACGAGAAGCTTAGATGTCTGGCGGACAGGAACTTGTACACGCTTGAAAATTATTGATAATCTACCGATTATCTTTTCAACAATCCCGGTAAGCGACGTGATCTCTTCTAATGGATTGACTCTGTCATCTATAAGTAGCATCCTCACTATCTTTGTACATCCATACTCTAATGCACTTACAAGTGCATTATTCTGATCATCTGATGGGTTCACTCTGCTCTGCATCTGGGCGATACGCACATCCAAGACAACAGATGCTCAGATTAAAGCATGAGAGATCTTCTTTGACATCCAGTTTAAACGCATCGATGAAGTGCCAATGGAGGATGTCATCCGTCGACTTATAAAGCCGACCAACACTATCAAAATAGAAAACGAATTTATTTTGGTAAGTCAGTTTGTTGCTTGGGGAACTGAAAGTATTAGGAAGAATGAGATCAGAAGTCACCTGTTGAGTCGTTGCTTCCCAAAAGAACCTCAGAAATATAATCTGTGAGAGTATTGTCCCTGTTGACAGTCCACACCATACCTCCCGCATATCTGCACAGTCAATCGACCGAAGTTTCATTGAAATTTTATTACCCTGCGGTATAGTCGAGCTTGACTTGTAATGATCGGGTGTCATCGTATGTAATCAGTTGGGTGCCATTGCACAAAAAGGGAGTGGAAGAGGATGGGTCATAGTAGTATGATGTGTTCTTCTGTGCCTTGAAAGTCAAAATGTCCGCAAAGGTGGCATACCCAGCACCCCCACAATTTCCCGCCATGGCTTGACCCTTGATGAGGGTTCCACCCATCACACAGGAGCTATTATTAGGTACCGCGAATGTTAGCCCGTAATTAGCATATCCCATCACCGTCTACAACGATTAAAATCCGGAATTCGTGATAATATGGTTGTACGACCTTATTGACGGGAAGACCGAGACCGACATAGAAGTTAAGAGTTCTATAAATATCTGAGCTCAAAGAAGATTGGTTGAACGGGGTGAGAGGCCTCACAAATTGAGACCATGAGCCCGCGTAATCGTATGCCATGATCTGGGCGTAATCCACTATGACGTCATCATCATCATAAACAATCATTCGACTTACAAAAGGGGGTGATGGGCCCCACCCATTTCGTTATAGAAAGACCAACCGAAGGTTGTAGAGGGGCAGTTAGGAGTAGTCTCGACCCCACATCAGCTTCTTGGTCGATGGCAGCTCTCAAGTCTTTAAAGAGATAGAAGGTACTGTTTGAATCAGACGCAACGTGTCCCTCCCAATCGATGTCTATGCCGTCAAAAGAGTGGTTACGCGCGAAGGAAATACAGCCTCTCACGAAACTACCACGGAGGTTGTCGTCTGACGCCATGACTTGCCATAATGTGGAGTTAAAAGAACCCCCTCCGATTGAAATCTATACAGATATTCAGAATAGTCAAAACAACGGGACCTCACCATGACTTTGAGATTGGGGTTCCTCTGTTTCAAGGAGATGACACGATCATAGAATCCTTGATCGTCATTATCTCTGGCCTCCACAATAAATCCGCCCCTCTGCGTGAACCCCGCAAAAGCGACGATGATGTGCGTGTATCTCGTCGCATCGACAAATTCTGGGGTCATTGCACAATTTCCGAGTCGGTTTGACAAGTACGAGGCGATGTAACCAAAGAAAACCTTTTTCTTGGGATTGGGAGGCAGGGTGGTATTGAAAGTAGGATAGATCCTCACATCACATGCCCCAGAGTAACATCTCGAAGGATCGCAATAAGCGGCAGAACTTCCACAACTAAAGAGGTTGGTACAATGAGACACCGACTCGACTTACTATCCATAGTTGGAGCAGCAAGGCGCGGTGGCTGAAGGGCACCCCGTAATTTGGCAACCTCTCAGTGTGGTTGGTGTGGTCTGAGCGCGAAGCCCTAGAAGGAACGACAACAGGAGGATTACCACTCTAAACAGCATTGTTGGCTGAATAATGAAAGCGGGAGAGCGCGTGCTCCTACGAACTTGGAGATCTATACGTTGAAATTTCGGTCAGATTGGGGTATGTCCACGCGGGAATGTCATCTACTAGTCGGAGATGACATCGTATGCGTTTTCGTCTGTTGATTTCCTGCCGCAAAAGTCAAACCATGGCAGTGAATCAGTGTCATTTTAGAATAAAGCAAGAACAACATGAGTCTTTTATGTACATCATCTCGGTCGAAGATCTTTACCCTCTTCAAAAATTACGTTTTCGTCTTTACATGAACAGCTCCACTCCTCCCCTTTTCGCTGGATCGATCGTCATCAATGATGACAACTTTCTTCTCAAATCTTGAGACAACGGTCTGACGTCATCACTGGGTAGTGGTACACTGATCACGTCTGGAGCAAATAGTGCCTCTCTGAAACGGACCTCCTGGTCCACTGCATACGGAAATTCCCCGAATAATAAGGCATAAGCTGTGACGCCAAGAGCCCAGGCGTCTATCTTTGTGGCGAGGTAAGGCGAGGCGCGAAGAACCTCAGGTGCGAGGTATTCCACTGACCCGCTAAAGTCCTCTATGGGCACCTCGCGAGAGTTCTTTCTTGTAAAGAATGAAGCTAGCCCGAAATCTACGAGGATGGCGGTGTTGCTGTTGAAATCGATCATGATCTGAAGAGGTGAGAAGGCAGTTGTAGAGTTGCGTGCTTACGTTCTCAAGTTTCACATCTCGATGGGCAATCTTTGAGCGGTGGCACTTGTATAGTGCTGTGGCAACGCTTGTGATGATCTCTCTGACGACAGCTTCTGGAAGTGGCTGAAAATCTCTCATCTCCATGAATTGAAATAAATCGACACCGTCTATGGAGTCAAACACCAGATGCTAGAGGTTGTCAGCCGATTGCGATTCAGAATGCATATTCACCGTCTGTCCTTGCTTCACATATGACCCATGATATCTGCAGAAAGTGCCATCAGCTTCAGTGGAAAGAATTTCATTTGCTCTGATCTCCATGGCTGTTCTCTCAGTATTCTGCAAGACTTTCTTGACAACCACCTTTCGGCCATCATTGGCCACATCTTCTGCGAGTATAACCTGACCAGCAGATCCCTCTGATATGGCTTCTAAGAGGTGGTAGCGCTCGCTCTGCAGCTTTATCGCCATGTTGTTCTCGATGATGTGTTGGCGTCGCGTTTTATCAAACAAATCCTGACGTCGGCAAGCCCAGATTACGGAGATGATACAGATTCGACAGATCAATTTGTGTGTCAGGATGACAACATTCCGATCGCGATAAATTGGGATGCGAAGTGCCCACTGGATCGTATCTTTCCAGGTTGATCATGGTCTCTGTATGCCAATTTTTATTAATAGTTGAGAGAACGTGAAGGTTGCTTTTCGTCAAAGAAAGTTCTTTAATCTTAATGAGCACCGGTGATTTTGATGAGATACTTTTGTCGCGTTGAAATTTCGCAGCCCTCAATTCCTTTGATATCAAAAATTCCTGTAGATAGTTGCCAAAGCAGTCCACAGTTAGCTCTGTTGAGGATTGCCAAGCGAAGAAGTCTCATGTTGTAGCCTGGTCCACAACCTCAAACTTGGAAATATATATAGAGGAGAGCTTACTCTTAAGAAGGAGGTGCCCGGCTTTTAAACTGTTCAAGCCGTCCAGCACGGTCATAATACTCCTTCGATTCAAATGTACAGTTGCGTCTCCAAGGCACCGCACTTACCCTTACCGTGACCCGCGGTAACTGACGTGAGATTAACGTGCAGAAAACCCGAAAAAACCAGGAATTTGGATGGATTACGTAACGGGGTTTTCTTGTCGGGGAAAACATCAACAGGGTGGCCCCTTCTTTGCCAGCCACAATATGAGTGACAAACTAAAGAGGGATCTCCCTCAAAACACCGGAAACGGTCACACATCAAATGCAAAATCAAAAAGTGTCAATCATAGGATCGAAACACAGAAAGAAGACATGGAGGTTGGAGCCTGATTATTGTCGCGTGTGCATTTCTTAATTTCAATCAGGAAATCAAATTAGATGATGATGAAGTGAAAGAGGAGAAATCGTTTCAACATGTCAATGAGTTACACGAGGTGATCGATCCTCTTTTAACATTTTTCATCATGCTTGTAGGTGGAACTAGATTTAGGAAGTAAATTCAGCGTCTTAACAGATGACAAACCGAGTATAGAGACGTCTACATATTGGATTTCAAGAGTACTCTTCCACTGGGTTCAACCTTTGGTGATACAAAGATCAACAGTACAAATGTTGACAAGGTGATAGGTAACTGAAGGAGCGAAACGCCCCTTAGATGAGGCCGATCTCACCACTTTACCTCATAATCTCACGATCGATTACAATGAAACTACCTTCTTAAAAGCTCTGTATGATGTCAATGATACCGATGCAATACCCGCCATCCCCGTCAGGTATTTTTAGCTCAGAAAATTCGTAGAATTCTTCTGACCCGCCAAGGTCGACGGCTGCCGCCGTCTTCATTTTTTGGAAGATTTATTTCTTCCAATCAGGAGCCCTCAAGTTTGTTGGAGCTATAAATAGATTCATGGCGCCTCTGTTATTGAGTTGGGTACTCAATATTGTATCACAATTATTGTCCAAGTCAGGTGAATTTTCTTCGAAATTTTGGAGAAATTTTATATTTCAATTTTTCTTACATTTAAAAAAAAATAAAAAGATTCAAGAAATTTTCTCTGAAAAATTTCAGAGGAAGAAGGATTTGACAGGTGGAATGACAGTACATTCTGGTGGGGTGTCGGCTTGGCTTTTGGCCTGTGTCTCAATAATTTGTGCCGTACAATTGCAGAGCAATACCAATATTGGCAGGGGTTAAAAGATTCTATCAAGGTAAATTTTTTATTTTTTTATATTTCTTTTTTGAAGAAAAAAATTCTAACAGCCACAGCTTCGCAATGCGCTGATGACGGTTATTTACCGTAAGACATTGTTGTTGTCAAGCAAAGGGAGGCAGTCATCTACAACGGGGCAGATGATGAATCTGGTGACCGTCGACGTGAACAAAGTGATGGAGTGGGTGTGGCACGCGAATGAGGGGTGGTGTGCTATTTTTGTCATCACCTTGACTGTCTTCTTGATCGCCTCCTTGGCTGGATGGAAGGTGATACAAAAAGATATCTCAATTATTTATGATATTTCGGAGAAAATTCACTTGAAAAAATTTTGGCGGGAAATTTGAAATTTAAAAATTGAAATCGCGAAGGTGGCGGGAGCGGTGATATGTATCATGCTGCTGCAGATTCCTCTTAACCTACTCCTGGGCCGTCTCTGGATCAAGCTCGGCACAGAATCTATTGAAAAGAGTGACAAGCGTATTGGCGCCACAAACGAAATGTTACAATCGATGCGTTTCGTCAAGGTCAGTCTGATTTTTTTGAATTTTGAATCTCGAATTTCCCGCCAAATTTTTTTCAAAAATAAAAAAAAGTCAGCTCTACAACTGGGAAATTCCGATGGAAAAAAAAGTGAAAGACGCAAGGACTGAGGAGATGGGCATCATCAAAAAAATTCTATATTTGAAAGTATTCTCCAGCTTCATGTGGAGCTTCATGCCGACAGCTGTCAGCTTGGCCATCTTCGTCATGTTTGGGCTGGACGGTGGTGTTTTGACCGCATCTACAGCGTTCGCATTGATTGCGACGATTCAAACGATTAGAGGTGGTTTCGTTATTTCAATTTTTATCTCACTTTTTTTGTACAAATTATTGTGGGACGCGTTTTTTGTCTGAAAAAAAAAATGGAGAGATTTCTACATTGTTAAATTAAAAAATTCTGAAAAAAAAATATTTATCAGAGGTCGCTGTCAAGTTCCACATTTTTTTGTTCAATTAAAAAAAATTCTGAAAATGGAGATGTTTCTGATGAATAAAAGAGCCGATCGGATTCTTGGGAGGATATATAACCGAGACGGTTGCGTTTATCGTATCATTGAGAAGAATAGACGCATTCTTACGGCTGGAGGAGATTGATAACGTAGAGCAGGTATTTGCTTCTCTTTGTTTGATTTCATTATGGGATTCTTGTATTTCAGGATTTTGGTGCGCGTTGAGCGGGTATTCGTTCAATTGTAACAGAGATAAAATTTTTATTTTTTGCAACAGCCTGTGGACGCATTTGTCATGCATCATGTTGCACATGTCATCTGATTTCGCGGTGAATCGCGGTAGAGTTGCAAAGTATGTGCTGCTAATATAATACAATAATAGATACTAGTTGAAGTGAATAATAGCTCAGACTGCTGCTCTTGAACCGATCAAAGTCTGACATTTGGCAGGTTGTAGATGAGGAATGTGCGGTTCGAATTAAATCCGGACATTTTTCCTGGGATTTAGAGGGCGAGACACCTACATTAAGAGGTACTTTATTCACATATTTATAAATAAAATTCCTCAGATATTAACATCAACATTAAACACAACAATCTACTGGCATTAATCGGCCCCGTTGGTTCCGGAAAATCATCACTGTAAGATCATTCCAAGAATTTTCCGCGAATTTTCATGGATTTTTCTACGAAGAGTGATTATTCGCAGGATGTCTGCTGTGCTTGGTGATATAAAAAAAATGAGTGGAAATGTCAAGATTTGGGGTAGAATCGCTTTCACCTCCCAACAGCCATGGATCATGAACGCATCTGTTCGAGATAACATACGTGAGTTTTCACTGAAATTTCGCTCACATTTCGCTCGATTTTTCATCAAAATCGGTGAAGAAATCACGCGCCATTTTTTCGATTCAAAATTCAAAAATATGACCGTTGACAGTTTTCGGAAAAGAATATAATAAGGAGAGATACGATCAAGTGATAGAGTGTTGCGCATTGAAAGAAGACATGTCCATGTTCTCCGCGGGGGATCTGTCAGGTGACGTCATCACATTCCCAAGATCTCGTTGTAGATGTCCATACGTAAAGATGTCGGAAGTCGAAGTGAAGTTTGTCAATTGCAGCTTTGTTTGCGGATAATAAACGCGTCTCCATCATCTCCTCGGGCGATCTGTCCCATCATATAAATCTGATCGTTCTGCAGAACTGGGCGAGAAAGGCATCAATTTGAGTGGAGGCCAGAGGCAAAGGATATCTTTAGCTCGAGCAGTATATCAAGATGCAGAAGTAATCATAAATCTATTTATTTTATTTTTCCAACAAAAATCCATCAGAAAAATAATAAAATTATATTTATAGAAAAACAGATTTATTTATTTGACGAACCGCTGGGCGCGGTGGATTCTTCTGTTGCCAAGAAAATATTCGAGGAATGTATCCAGAAATTTCTGAAGGACAAGACGAGAGTACTCATCACTCATCAGGTTGGAAATAACCGCGTTGATTTATTTACGTGCAAATGTAGCATGAAGAATTTCCATGCATCTGCAGCGTGTCTACAATGTGTCAACATTCTGACATATAGATGTCAAAAATGACGTGGATGTCAATATTGACATAATGACAGCTTCAATTCCTTCCCAAAGTGGACCACATCGTTGTGATGAGTGGTGGGTCCGTGAAACATCAGGGAAATTTCACCGAGTTAATGCAAGAGGGGATTGATGTACAATCGTTGGTCAAATCACACAGCGGAAAACTCACCGGAATTTCTGCTGATCCTGCAGAACAGGTTTTATTTCAATACGAGATTCTCATTCGAATGAAACAGTTTTTACGTAACAACGATACGTTTCAAATTGTGCTTTAAATCACAGTTTTACTTTTACAAATATTTTTTATTCCATTTCTGTGAGCAATAACAATTTATTTTCAATTCCACCAATTTCAGTAGAAATTTCACTGACATTTCAAGCACGAAGAGAGCCCTGTAGAGACCAAACAAATTGAAGAAGATATTCCAGAAATAATTCCTGACAAAAAAGAAGAAAAGAATAAAGGAAAAATTATCATGGCAGAGGAACGAGAGACAGGTGCCGTCACGGGCGCGATCTACCAGAGGTATATTTGGATTATGAAAAAATTAATAATAAAAAATTAATAAAAAATAATAAAAAATGGAAAAACTGAATAAAAAATAAATAAAACGATGAAAAAAATTAAAAAAAAAGAAGAAGAAAACATGAAAAAGATATTAAGAAAAAATTTTAATAATTTTTAGGTATTTCACGACAGCCCCTGGAAGTTTATTTTTGTTGATTTTCGCAGCTGTTTTCTTTGTCATTTCTCAGGTTAATTTTTATTTTTTCACAAAAAAAGTTTCATCCACACGATTTTGCCCCAAAAATAACATCCACATTGATTTGAATTTTTTTCTGAGGATTTTTCTGCAGATTTTTCTGAATCTTCGAATTTTACAAAAAATATAATGCTTTTACTGAGGTAAAGGACAGGTCGCCAGAGCTTTTGGAGACTTTTCTTTGACTTTATGGGCCGCCAGTAATGACACAGACGACGAATCGCAACGTCGCAGCTCTTCCCACTACTACATGCTCGTCTATGTCGCCTGGGCCGTATTCCACATCCTCTGCGTTATATTACGCGAGGTCGTTTTGCTGGGAGGAGTGTTAAGATGTGCCAAGAGTGTTCACGATGAGATGTTGAAGTGTATGCTGAGGGCCAAGATGGCCTTTTTTGATGCGACGCCTTCAGGTAGATTTATTTTTATGAGAGACCAGCATGCGGTTGGATGGAATTGTAGACTAACTAGATATAGGAAGAATCATCAATCGTTTTTCAAAGGACCAGCAAGTTTTAGACCAACAGGTCTACACCACCCTGGCAGATGTCAGTCTCTCATCCATACTTCTTATTGTAATAAATCCGAATTTCTTCTGAACAAAATAGGTGGGACAGTGCGCATCTTCGGTGATGATGTCATTCATCGTCATATGTGTGATATCACCCTTCCTTATCCCAGGTATACTCGTCCTCGTGGCATGCTTCGTCTTGATCCAGAGGTGAGATTTCATTGAAATCTCATTGAAATTTCGTCTTTGATAACGGACTCAGGTTTTACTTGAAGGCGTGTCGCGAGTTGAAGCGAATGGAATGTGAGCTTTTTATAATTATTTTTACACCCCATTTTTAAATTTTAAAGTTCTTTTGGGAAAAATCACGAAAGTTTACTGCAAAAAAATAAAAAAAATAGATATATTTTTAAAAGTTTTTATAAAAAAAAAATAAAAAAAAATAGCTTTATCTCGATCCCCGATGTACCAAGGATTCTCCGAATGCATACACGGTTCAGCGATTATCAGAGGCTATGGCAACCAAAACGAGTTTCTAAAGAAGAGATTTGTACCAGCAGTTGAACACAATATGAAGACCTTTTATTGGCATTTCGCAGTCAACAGAGTGAGTCTTTTTGGTGTTTCTATTTTTAGATGGTGAGGGATGACTGGTTGTAGTGGCTCGGAGTTAGACTGGACGGAGTAACGAGTTTTGTGATTTTATTGACGAGTTTATACGCCATAACTTTTCCTTCAAGTCAGTAAAAAAGTCTAAAACTTTTTTGTTTTAAAAAATATTGAAATATTAAAAAAATTGAAAAATTGCTTTTTTTCTGATTACTACTGAGCCTGATATCATTTATTCATTTTATTTATGAGTTTAAAAAACATAATAAAATAAAATATTCATTAAATCTAAAAATAGTTGCGAGTGGATTAGCATTGAGTTATAGTCTGGGAATCACGGGAATGCTCAATTGGGCTGTCAGACAGACATCACAACTAGAGGTTGACATGAATGCGGCTGAGAGAACACTCGCATATACAAAAATTTCCGCCGAAGCACCAAGAGAAGTCCCCGAGGTGAGCGTTTCGATGTACAGAAAAGTGTCGACCATTAGGTC
>MZNV01000409.1:0-20159 GCA_002081555.1 Protostelium mycophagum | reverse complement strand
GTGAGCGATTGGGCAGCCAAGCGACAGTATTTGGCAACTCTGCATGTGCTCCAACATCTATGCAATTATGAGCAGAATCATCTGTTCTTTTGGCGAAGGCAGATTTCTTTTCACATTTCATTTTAACACTATCTATTTTGGAAGGACGATGGATTCTCCAAACAAAGACACGACATTAATGTCTTTACATATATTCTACATTTTCTACATCATCTTGAGGAGATTCTTGGCCTCAATGTCACACCTTCCCTTGGTGCTGAGTTATCCGTGGCTCTCGTGTTCTTAAAGAAGGTCTCTTTCTTCTGGCCCTCATTCTTCCCGTCTACGATGCTTCCCCATTTTCCTCTGTAAATATACCAGGTGATTTTTGTTCCTTCAAGTGCCATTTTGGCATAATTTGATCTGAAGAATGGTCAGATACTTAGATCCTCATTGTACAATGGGTAGGAAATATACGGTTGTTACCGTAAGAACCACAGTACGAAACCGATGATGTTCGTTAAGGTCCAAATTCATTATAAAATTCTATTTCTAACTCACTTTTTGTTCTTATTTTGCTCCACAAAGGTTACACCCATTATTCTGACCATTCTACAACCAGCCGAAGTACTCGGTGTGATCGGGTAAACTTTACCTATTTCCCGCTCAGTTTTCATTTCAAAATTCAAATATTAAAATCACCTTTGAAATCAACAGCGGTCTTGTTCGAGTGGATGGCATTGTGGATCTCGATCATTTCTGCATTGGACATGTGCATCTCCTCCATCTCATCAGTCAAGAAGACAAAAGTCTTTTCGCTTGAAATATTGTTCATCATCCCTCCTTGTTCGACAAGTTGTCTATAAAAATGAGCTTATTGTTACGCTGTGTTGGGTTTTTGTTTGAAAGATTTGTCAAAGGAGAAGTGAATAGTTACTTGTCTGTGGCCTCTGCATAGCATAATCCCATGAATATTTCGCTCATCTGATTTATTCTGGCGAGTTGTAGATACTCCCCGTTTCCAATCTCAGAAAGTTCTTGGAAGAATCTCGTGGATCTGCTGTTCGTTCCTGTCACGTATCATGACATGTCAGATGACGTGTACATACCGGCTTGGATTCCGTACAACCTCACACCACATTGAGAGAGACCCTCAGCTTCCTTTCTCCAATCAAATTTCACAAACTCGTCATTCTCATGCGGCATCGCATCCCCGATCACGACCAGTGCTTTGGAGTTGTCTGAAGAAGGTCGACAGGGATTCAGAATTTTCAGAGAAATTTCTCACCCCTTTTCCAAGAAAGTTTGGTCTGGGATTCGTGGAGGATGAGCTCGTAGCATTCGGCAAAAGAAGTCCCGCCAAAAGTTCCTCCCACCGTCTTCACAAACTTTTCAAGTTTGGAAATATCGTTTGTAAAATCAACCATATAATAGGGGTCAGGATGGTCGGGGTCATCATAATCTACAACGAGTCAGTAAAAACAGTGGTCAGGGATCGAACCTGTGTGCGCCATGACTGCGATACGGATGTTTGGAATATCCGAGAGGAGCTGGTTCATCATCTTGACGAGCTGTGATTTGACTTCGTCGATGTAACAAGACATGGAACCCGTCACATCAAAAGAAAACGCCACGTCAATGTTTGTACCAGAAAATCCACCCTTCATGTGGCTCGCGTTCACATTCTGATGAAAATCAGTGAGCGAAATTTCATCGAAATTTCGCGGAAAAATCACCTTGTCGTCGTGTCTCTTGCACTGACAGGAGTTGCTCGTATTTTTGAGTCCAACTTTTTCGGTCAGGACTAGGGCGCCAGAAGTGGCCTGTTGTAGATGGTCAGTTATCGTCCCGAGACAATTGTAGATGTACATACCGACTTCATAAAGGTATCGAATGGAGAGGCAGCGGGTTTGGGGGGTGTCGCATTGAAGTACAACTCTGCCAGATTTTTCCTGGGAGATTCGGTGGAATCCTCTTTCGTCTTTCCTTTCTGTCTTGTGTCATGAAATTTTAAAGAAAACTCGTGAGTTCCACCTCTGGAGTCTTTCGCTTGGGACTGGGGGAGGGACTTACGTCCCGGAGTTTACGCTTTCCCCGGGGTGTGTCTTGAAACTCCGCGATGAGCTCGTCTGCGTTTAAGTCGGATTCGTCCACCCAGTACTCACTTTCATCCTCTAAAAATCGGACCAAAAACTGTCTGTTGCCCTGTTCCTGTCATTTTATAGAGTATAAAAATCACTTCACCTTCCGCGTCCTCACGTCTACAATGTTATCGATCTCGTAATCCTCTTCTTCCTCTTCCGTGGAGACTTGATGATACTCCAACTCGATCTTGAAATCCAGATCGTTCAGCAGATTCACGTGTTCTATCTCTCCCGCCTATTTCGAGATTTGAATTTTGAAACGGTCGTGTTAGATCTCACCTTGATGATGTTCACAACGCCCGTGGAGAAGGAGGAGATTACGACGAACTTCTCCATGAGGATCTTCTTCTCTACCAGATTGCAGATCAAGTTTTGGATGTCTGTGCGCTTCAGTTGTTGCCCCTTCCCGTGTTCTGGTAGCTGTCACCTGTCAGTAAAATATCGATGGTGTTCTTCTGATGTCGCGGTAACTACCGCAAGATGGCTTGTTTATAAACGTATACTGACTTTGTCGTGATCGTTCGCTTTCACGGATTTGTTCTGGCTTCCTTTAAACACGTCCACAATGTAGTTGAGGGCCATCCTGCCACCGAGTGATTTTACTGGAATAAGGTCAATAAATACGAACGATGACGTCATCATATCAACCTAACGAGACGATATCGACGGCCTCTGCTTTCATGTCGACAACTTTGACACTCTGTTGGGATGTGGCTTTACAGTTGTCACAAGTCCCCCCACATTCTCCATCAAAAAATTCTCCGAAATGCTGCAGAAAATGAGTTTAGGCGTTGTAGAATGCCAAACTTACGGATAATAACAACTTTCTCCTGCACTCTCTCTTCTCTGTACAAAATCGAATCATGGAAGTTATGCCTGACCTGCACAAATATTCAGTCCATTCTACAACGAGACGAATTTCACCTCTTATTCGACAATTGGAAGGCGTTCCCACAATTCTTGGCATTCTTACTCTCCAACTTGGCCTTGTCTAAATAAGAGTAATAACACAAACAATCCGCAGCAAGTCCGTCTCTACCTGCTCTTCCCTGGAGAATTCAGATTCTACAATGGTGTAGATGACGTCGACAATCTACAACTCACCGATTCTTGATAGTAGCTCTCTATGGATTGTGGAACATTCCAGTGGACGACGAATCTGACCTGTGAAGATGAGTCATCGAAATTTCACCGAAATTTCGCTCACTTCTTGTTTGTTTATTCCGAGCCCGAAGGCAACTGTGGCACATAATATCTACATTCAGTAAATAATGGATCGATATCACAGTGACACACCTTCAGAGTCCCCTTAGACCACTTGGCCTGCACCTTCTTCCTTTCTAAAGACTCCAAGCCGGCGTGATAAAAGTTGGCGGAGCAGCCATCCTCTATAAGCGCGGCAGATACTCTCTCACATTCTCTTCTAGAATGGCAGTAGATGATGCCACTGTCATTCTGGTGCTTTTCTTGGATCCATAAAGACAACTTTTTAAGCGAGTTGGTGTCCTTCTGCACCACGGAATAACTGCCACAAAGGTCAAATTTTGAAATTCAAAAAGGGCGGGAAATACCTCAGATTGGGTCTGTTGAAGCTTTGGGTGAAGAATTGACATTCTCTCAGGTTTAAATTTCTCAAGATATCCCATTTAACGGCTGGTGTCGCTGCCGCAGTTAGAGCTAGGATGGGCACCGATGGAAATTGGT
This sequence comes from Protostelium mycophagum, assembly GCA_002081555.1. NCBI lineage: Eukaryota > Evosea > Variosea > Protosteliida > Protosteliaceae > Protostelium > Protostelium mycophagum. Next base: position 16,332 of record MZNV01000409.1, on the reverse strand, counting down.
CCTTCATCACATCCAGCTCTTTATAATCAGGTCTGAAATCATGACCCCACTAGGAATGTGAGTGTGTCTTTTAGAGATGGTTGATCTACCTGGGATATGCAGTGTGCCTCATCGATGACAAACCGATCCAGCTTTTTGATGGTATCGAGATGCTTTAAGACTTTATTGAAGGACATGTTGCTGACGATGCGCTCGGGAGTGACGTATAGAAGGCGAGTTGTGGGTGATTTTGTTGCCAGATCTTTCATGATGGTGTCAGCTTCACGAAGATCCTGACCAGAGCTGAGATGGGAGGCTTTGATGCCCATCTTCTTAAGAGCGGCGCACTGATCTTGGATCAGCGAGAGGAGGGGCGACACAACGATCTGTAGAGGTATTAGAAATCTTGAAGATGTCACCCAACACCTTTAGTCGAAGAACTTTCAACAATGAAGAGTGCACATACCGTAACACCCTGGGAGCAGACCGCTGGTAGCTGGTACAAGAGAGATTTACCAGCCCCCGTCGGCATGATTACGAGGCAATCTTGTCCAGAGAGGGTAGCATTGATGATCTTCTCTTGATTTGGCCTGAACTGTGAGTGGTTGAAAGTGTTGATGTTGGCCGATCTGATTTCGGCCGTCCATGGAAAATTGCTATTGTCCCATTGTGAATTTGGACCTGAAATTATTCAGCATCAGAATGAATGTGATGGAACACTCACGAAAAGTAAAGTCAACACTGGATAATTCTGTTTCGTGACCACAAGACATGCATGTGGGATCCTTCGAGTCTTTAATCTTGTTATACTCGATCAGCATCCTGTTGATGTCAGGTAGGATTGCATTGTCCTTCGGATCACCTGTAGCTGCTCTGTATAATCTGCTCCAATTGTTCTATGCTATTCAGTTTGAACTCGTTTTGGATCTTGCAGAAGGCGTCAAAAAGGAAGGTGTCGGCCATGATGATATTTGGAAAGTGCCATGGTTGGTTTTCTTTCTGCGTTTGTTGCTTCTTGGTTCGAGGAAAATCGCCGCGAACGACCCATTTCGATTTTCGAATTTTTTTGGCGGGAAAAAATAACGCTTCAAAAAGATGCGTTCCAAAAGTTTTATTTCTCTTTACTCCACGAGCAGGCACTTTCTTCATCGATGCATATGAATGTATTTCCTCTCGTAAGTTGTCACTCGGCCGTATTTCTCGTCATCTGCTAATTTTAGGTTCTAGCAATCGCAAAATGATGAAACCTGGTAGATGGGTGGTGGGGGTTTCTTTACCTTGGGGGTGACAGGTTTCGAGGTGGATGTGTGTACAGTTCTTAAAATAGGTATCTTTGGTGTCGGTCTGATTGTAGATTGCGACGAGGTGACTGGAGAATCTCTATCAGAATCTCGTCACAAAAAATCAAATCGCTCACTTCTTCGAGTTGGTGCTGGGAGTGACACAGCTTGAGGCAATTTTTCAGAGGTGGTTGGTGACTTTCTCCCCGGCAGACTTCCTGCAGAGGTGGATGCCGTTCCTCGACTTAATGGTGCCGTCCTTCCTCGCTGATGAAGGTGAGAAGACTTGAAAATATTATGTCAGCTGTTCTTACCGAATTCGAGGGTGCGTTATTTCGGTCATCTACAACTGTCAGAAATAATCACGACGTCATCAACCCTCACCGTGTCCCAAATTTGGCAACATGCCCATGGCAGATCTCTGTCTTTTCGTCCCAAAGATCCGGTTTTTCAGTGTAATCTCCTGCTCCTTCTCTGCCAACTTCTTTCTAAACTCCAACCTGGCCTCATCTTCCCGCCTCTTGGCCTCATCAGCCTCTTTATCGTCTTGTTTAAACATTTCGTCCTCTTCTTCTTCCTTCTTTCTGTCTATCAAATCGTCCTCACGTTCCAGTCCACCCCCTGGCTGTGTGTAGTGTCAGATGGTCACGTTGTGCAAGTTGTTGATGATCACCTCTATAGACCTCAACACGTCCACAACCACTCGTGTGGCTTCGGCGACGTCAGGATCCGGATCAGATTGATAAATAATGACTGTGTTGTTGATTTTCTTCAGTAAATTGGCATCGAAAGGCATCTTCAGCATCCTTTTCATCTCGGGAAAAAGTGCACACGCTTTTCGCCGAACATTGGGGACCGGGTCCTGTGGGCGTCAGATTTTGACGAGGAAATATGACGTGCCTGTGCCACCTCTAATGCAGCCTCGAAAAAATACTCCTTGTAAAATTTCCGGCTAAAGACTCTGGCCATTTCTCTACAGACGTCAAGAAATAGCATCTTGTTGTGGCAACCCTTTGATGAACGAGCAAAATCGTGTGATAGAGATAAAGACAAATGCTTCCTGCTCTGGTTATTTCTAATGCCTCTTCTCAACAGTGTACAGAGACTTAAAGCTGCAGCTTGTCTGACGGGGAGAACACCCTTCGAAATATTCAGAATCTTTTGGAGAGAAAAATATTCACATTATTCATGAGAGTCATGATGAGCGGGACCCAGTGTTCCATGATCTGATTGGTGGAGTAATACTTGTAAAAATGGGCCCAATGTCCCACAAATACCGTCAGAACACGCCAATTTGTGATTGTTGGCAAAATATCTGTGATCACGCTTGCTACCGTGTTGAAGAATGCAAATCTGTCTGGATCAGTGCGAAAAATCAACAACTTTGACTACCTCGTGTCCTCTGTGCGAACGTTGAAATGAGTTATAATTCCGTCGAAATGCTCCAGCATTGGCTCTTTTGCCTCAGGACGTTGATCTTTCAGCAGTTTGATAAATATGTCCCTCACATGCGTCATACTCGTAGTTCCCAAAAGATTCGCGACCTGCCAGGTGTCATATTGGTTTTGAAGTAAAAAATACCTCATGAAAACTTGCGGCTATGGTGCGTCTCACCCTTACGTCAGGATTTGTTGATAGTAGTCTGTACACTTCTTTTAAATACACAGGAAATTTCTTCTCTTTTAGACATCCCAATATGGCCTGTCAAATTCAGTCAAATACCATCTACAATGGTGTAGTACTCACCGGAAAATGAAAAGCCAACCAATACTTTATGTCACTGCTTCGTCTCGTATTTGCTTTTGCTAATTGTTTATATTGCATCAGTAGCTCTGTTGCATCATCGTCTGACAAGTGTTCTGCAAAAATTAAATTCTTCCAATCCAGATTCTTCACATACCGTATGAGTAATAAAAAAACGGTCCAAATTGTTGCATCACTGTCACCACAGCATCATCATCCACCTCTTTTCCAATCTACAACCAGTCAAAAACGAAAACAATCAAGACTTACCCTTTTGAAGATGGGAAGTAAGACTCCCAACTTCACGTTGACGGGCACAATGTCCATCACGGATGAGAAAGAATCAAATGCGGCCGATTTCACTCGAATCTGTTCATCTGACAAAAGTTCGCACAACTCGTTGATCAGCGTTCCACTCACAATTTCGTTCTGCCTGTTTTTTGAAATAAGTTGAAGGTTTATATTGCTCATCTTTCACCTCAATCGTCTCGCAAGATGAGGCAGTTCCCTCGCCATAGAACTACGCACTTCTGATTGTACATCTTGACACAGTGATTTTGCCACAGACAAAAATGATGTTTCAATTGTCTCAGGAGCCAAGAGTGGGCTCAAACTGCCCATGATAGTTGTACAGTTTAGGCGGGAACAAACCGTCTCCTTGAAATTGCCTCTGGCTGCAGCGAAAGGGACAACCTCAAGTGGGGTCAGATTTCTTCTGGTAAGTCAGCTTGTTGAACTCACAAGATTGACGAGAACGTTCTTTTCAAGTTGCTGCACGAGTACTAAAAGGGTTGAGAGCCAAGCGGCGTTTAGGTCTATAGCCGATCTGACCGACATCGGCATATTCGGCGAAAGATTTGGTGGTAGATTGTTGTCCCCGCTGGAAGTCTTCCCGTTGCTGCTGTGCTGTGTCGGTGCTGTTTTTAGAACAAAACCCATGCCGATCTTACCTCGGTTGTGTGTATGAGGTTGATGGAACGGAGGCTGCTGTAGATGCAATGTTGAGGAGGACTTTTGGCAAAATGCAATCTATTAATTCCACACTGTCGAAAAGTTTTTGTTCCAATGCTACAGTGAAACCGTTTGCAGCTGACATTGAAAAATCCACTTCATTTTTGAGTTTTGCATTTGCACTTGTCTCAGCTCTAACGTTCATTCCCATAGAAGTACCATTCGCATTTGGGCTGCCTGGAAGAGCGTTGCTGGTGTTGAAAAATGCAGGATTGATGTTGAGTAATTTGGGGACGATGACGTCCATCGTCTTCTGCCTATTTGCTTTCAACAAATTGAGTAAGTTTCTCGACACGCTCATCCTCTGAACGTTGTGTTGTGAAGCAAGTAGGGCGATGGCGCGCTCGGTTTCATTGAGATCTTCTGGTAACGAAAAATGTTCGATCTCTTCAGTAGATTTTAAAGACAATGATAACGTCTTCAGATTCTCAGAGATGAATGCAGCTGCCTTCGGCGAGTACGGTGCCATATTATCAGTCGGACCATCTTTGACATCGCCCGCTCTGTCTGGATCCCAAAAATCAGACTCCGTTGTGAGTCCTGTTGTCCCTGCGGCTGTGAAGGCCGACAGAAAAAATCACGTGGGTGTGATCTGATGAGGCGAACCTTGTGCCGAACCTAAAAATAACTCGTCAAAGTTCGCAAAAGTGACACATAAGTCAGTCACCGATATAAAAAGATCATTGAAATGCTCATGCGTGCTGCTTAAATGACGCAAAGGCTTGAATTCAATTCCATTTTTTTGTTCTGGTAGAAATCAGACTGACACAAACTGAAGATTTTATGAATAATAGAGGAGAAAGTATGTTCATGAAACCTGTGAATATGTGTTTAGACATGATTAAATTGCATAAAAAAGGTCAAAAGATTTTCAAGGAAAGAATTTCAAATTTTTTCGAGATTTTTAATTTTTTGAGACCGCAGAATTTGAATTTCCCGCCCATCTTCATCTCGATACAATTTTCAGGCAAGTGATAGAACCACCTCCCTCAAACAGTCGATTCTGTGTTTTGATATTCATGCCATTTAGTTTTTAAATGGAAGACGGAGAGGAAAATGTCGAGGTCCCCATACCCGCCAAACCATTGTCTGGTGGTGGTGAGCCATCTTCTAAAGCAGTGAGATGTCAAAATGACATCCTACAGGAAGTGGTATGAGTTGGGCAGAATTTCAGAAGCAGATGGAAGAGGAGGACGCCAAGAATGGGATCACAGCTGCTGAGGTGCTCTTTTGATCATGTGTAAATACACGATTCATATCTGAAACATCCAATCAGCCACCAAAGAAAGCACCACCAAGAACAAAACGTTCTGCCGCTCCCAAAAAGACAGTCGCTGCTGCCAAACCACTCGATCCAGAGGAGGCAGAGAAGAAGAGATTGAGGGATGAAGCAGCCGAGAAGAGGAGAGAGGAGATGAAGGCACAAATGGCTGCTGCAAGAGCTGCCAAGCCGGCAGAAAAAGAGGTGAGTCCTTGTACAAATGTGATTGGAGTATTGTGGAGTAATTGATGTCAAGGAGGCCCCTCCACCAGAGCCAGAACCTCAACCGACACAGAAAATTGTGCCCGAAGAGGTCAAACCTCCACAAAAGGAGGTCGAACCCAAGCAAGAGCAGGTCAACTCACCACCGACACAAATTGTTGAGCCACTAACACAGAACGAGCCCATTGTGGGTATGGACAAGCCAATATCTCAGGGCAAACCGGGAGAGTCTTGGGCGGATTTTATGAAGCAGGTAGAGGCCGAAGGAGGTGATTTTTTATCATTTGAAAATTATCTCTTGAGGAAGTAAAAAATAAAATATGTTGTCAAAATTCAGAACGAATAAATTCCTGTTTTATTGAAAGATTCAGGAAATGCAGAACCTGTAGTTGCTGCACCACCACCAAAAAAAGCTCCTGCAAAGAAGGTATCACAATCTTCTTCATTTTAATGTTCTACATTTAGATCGTTCACCATTGTCTCAAATCCACGTTCCCGCCATTTTTAAATTTTCAAATTTCAATCTCACCACCGCACAGCCAGCCGCAAAGCCAGTAGATCCAGAAGAGGCCGAGAAAAAGAGAATCAGAGATGAAGCCGCAGCAAAGAGAAGAGAAGAGATGAAGGCACAGATGGCCGCGGCCAGAGCCACAAAGGTGGCCGAGAAAGAGGAGCCGAGCGAAGCTCCACCTGCTGAAGAGGTGAATACTTCTTTCAATAGAAAATCGACGAGCAGAATGTCGGATACGAGCCCAGAGTAATTCGGCTTTGGCTTTGCCACAAAAAGCAAGAGGACTATAAGGAGCGAAAGAATCTGTCTTAAATATTTATATTGCGGCAGAGCCGCCAAAACATATCAATCTGAGAGGTTTTGATTTTTTCTATCTCAAAATTAAAACGGAAAGGCTCCTGTACACAAAGAAGTAGCTTCAGAAGCTCCCGCCAAGGCAATCGAACCTCCCGTCGTGGAAGCCCCAAAGAAACCCGAACCGGTTGCGGAACTTCCCGCCACAATGGCGGATCCCTTTGTAGATCTCCCCCCACCAAAATCTCTCCCCACCTTCGCCGATCTTCCCGCTTCAATTATCACCACAGAAGATAGATCGTCTTCTCTGACAAGCCCAGAAACCCCCATAGCCATGGTAATTTTCCCGCCAAAATTTGAAATTTGAATGACCTGCGCAGAGAAATCTCACCTCAGAAATGATGCCCTCTCCTATCTTCCCAAGAACTGGTCCGATGACACCCGCTCCGGAGGTAAATTCTTCAGAAAAATCTTCCGGAAGAATTTAGAAAAAATCGATTTGTGCTCAGACAATTTTACAGTCTGCCAACAATGTCCCTACTGCTGATTCGCGTACAAAAATATTATCAGACTCGGAGAGAAGACTTCAAGAGATGAGAGATTTCATACAGCGCAGCAAAACTGGAGGCCAGGTGATCTTTTTCACAAAAGATACTCGAAATGTTTGACTCAATCGTTGTAGAGCCCGAGTCCTACTACAGCGGCCAGCCGTCTGCAGATGGCGATGAGCACAGCATTACCTGCTTCTCCTCTCGCAAATTTCGAGCGCGATGCGAATTCTATTCGCAGTATTAAGACACCTCAGTTTGTACAACCAGCCCCTGCACCCTCCCCGCCACCTGCTAAGCAGAGCCAAGTGTCACGTAAACCCCTCAAGACTATGGAACAGGTTCGTTGTAGATGACGAGATTATTTTTTTTATTTGCACTACGAATACGTTAATAACCTCGATTTTGGCGGTATCGTACCGGTAAAATTTTTATTCCCATGATGCGCAGGAAACAAAATTCTCAAATCGACGGTAAGAACCTGCGTTAGTACCGTGAAGATTGCGGTTTCTTACCGCAGGTATTCTGAGAGTTGATTTTTAATTCCTCGAATAGAGAATATTTTATTTCAAAAATTGAATATAAAAAGGTTAAAATCGGACTCCATTCCTTCCGCGAAGAGGTGAACGACCATACCGTGATTTCTCTCGTTAACAACCGTAGGAACCGGGCGCTTTCTTGAACGAGGTGAAGACGTCACAGACAGGGGTTAAATACAGTAGAGAAGACATGATTGCAACTAAAAAAATGATCACTGATCAAGCAAGAGAAGAGACCGAAGAACTATTACAAAAGTAATTTTCCAAGAAAATTCCGAGATATTTCCTGGATATTTCTGACCGTTGTAGATTGAGGGATGTACAAGAGAGGGTGAAGCGTGAGGCGGAGGAAAAAGATAAAATTTCTAAATTATTGAATAATTATGACACCGCACTCAACGCCCTGCCCCAGGTGATTTCACAACTTGATCTACAACACTGTAAATCCTGAAAAATCATTTAAAAATAAAAGGTATTGGAAGAATTCAAAAAAGCTCGCAACGCCCAGCAAGAGAAAGAACAAACTTTCCAGCACACGAGGTTGAACTATGACACCACCAAGAGAGATATCGAGATATTATACCAGGTAAAAATAACACGAATCGGCATCTACAATTCTGACTACAACGATGTAGACGGAAAAAGACCTGCGGGCCAGGCACTCCACGTCACGCCAATCTGCCCTGATGCTGAGAGAACAATATGAGACCACAAAGCAGGAGGCTCTTGCTATTTTGGACAAATCTAACACACAGCTGTCTACAATGCTGAACCAACACGACCTCCTCGTCTTTGTTACCAACGCCAAGGTTTGAAATTTGAAATTCAGAAATGGCGGGAAATGACAAAGTCAGATCAGCAGGACTGGCGCGAGAGGTCAGAGCATGAAGGCACGTGTCGACATTTTAGAGCAAGAGAACGGCCAGCTGCTGAGGTTATGCGAGGAACTCATGTTCAAGCTCGACAACCCAAATCAAATGTAGACATCCAAATTATATTATTCGTCTGGATTTCTATCATAATTATTTATCTCTTGATCTCCTCACGGTGTTCCTTTACTTAACGCAAATGATCACGGTAAGTGACGGGCATAATATAACCCAAGCCTGCAAATTAAATCTGAGCAAATTTTTGTTTTTCGACTGAATTAAAATTAAATGTGATTTTTAAGGAATGGTTTCGATATACCAAACTTTTGATCTCCGAAGTAGACAAACCGTGTGCGTTTAGAACCGGGAGGGTACACGTTCAAAACCGTGGTGGTTGGTAAGATTTAATCACAGGTGAAAACTCCTGTCGCATTAGGAGGCACCTCACCACCATTTCATCTCCTCTTTTGGAAAAGCAACATGGAGGAGACTGATGAGAGAGGAGTGAAGAGAAATAAGGTACGAACCTCTACGTGTTTATATGATTGACTTGCCAGTCGGGGAAGGGGACGTATACATCAGCCGCTTGCCAGTTCTGCAAAAAGAGACATTATAAATGTGATGGAAATGTCTCCGGTTGTGTTAATTGTCTCACGAGAGGAGAGGTGATTAATCACCTAAAAACGATTGCCAATTAACTTGATAGGTTTGTGTTTTCCTAAATAAAGCGAAGAAGAGAGGACCCCGTCCAAGAAGAGCGTATGACGAGGTCAGTCTCATGAAATTGTTAATCCGAACTATCATTTAATACTTCACAAGGAACTCCCTTCTCCTCCTTCTGCAACTTCATCTGTTTCATCACCTGCATCATCCCCTGCAAATGGTCTTCTGGCGGCCGCCGCCGTACAAAATGAACCGCTTTCATACAGAGCTCCTCTACCTTCCATCGAAAAGAGAGAGAAACTGGTGGCAGAAGAACCTAGAAAGGAGAACAAGAACGAATCACTCTATGATGCTCGAGATTTCTACCAATCTAATGAGAAGTATCAAAGTGAGCCTGAATTTTATTCGTGTTGTTGAATCATCTTCTGAAATGATCCAGCCATGCAGACAGAAAATCACATGATTCCTCCAATACCACTGTGAATGGTCCTCGTATTTTACTGTTTTCTGACCTTCTTAGTTATAGTAACCTCAACAGTATCAGCAACATCAACAACGCCAACAACATTAACATTAGCACCAATAATACCAACATCACAATGTACAGATTACCGATCCCAAGTCCCAGTGAATATCTGTCTCAGCAGGCAAGATTTCCAGATCTTTTATAGATTTTTGTAGATCTAATGCTAGATCTGACATGCAGATCTATACTTGGATAAAACAATATAGATCTAATGATATTATTAGGAAATAGATATGTACAGTTCTTACGAACTCACCGGTTTTTATCCACCCATTTTTATTCCGAAAAAATTGACCGATCTGTCTTCATGTCTAAAATTAGACTTTAATTCAGGACACCCAGCCCCTCACTTTGACAACATCAAGTGGGTCACCACCATTTTTTTTCAATTTTCCTCGAGTTTTCGCTGAGAAAAAAGGTTTCCCTCAGGAATATTTTTGCCTCCGACAGTGGTCAATATAAACCAGAATCCATGCACACTACTCGCTTGTTATTTATTCTCGTACACAAATTCTTTTTACACGCAATATCCATACATAGAGGTGATTTTTTCCTTCAGAATTAGATTATTATTTTGTCACAAGAGATACTGAAAATAACTCTGAAATATGCACCGAAAGTTATTTTTCGTTGTAGATGAGATGTAATGTTGTCCCTGATGTTCCCAGATACCACTGATATGGAAAATTCGCATGGAGCAGATACTGCTCAACCCACAAGTCGCTCACGCTTTTTACGGTGATCTTTGTCAACAGATACTCAAACCTGTCCCTGGAAGTGTTCCAGTTAAGAGTGGAGACATGAATGAGATTCTGGACCACATTCGGTTGTGTACTATGATCGCTATGGGAGCGAGGATGATGGGAGAATACAAGATCTCAGCAGAGTTGACAGCTCACGTCAGAGAAGCTATTAAACCGTGAGTGTCGATTTTACCTTCATTTTGTTTGCCTTTTTGGAATAAAATAGACTAGTAAAACTCCGTGATCTTTTGCATTGCACCAGAGTATACCATCAAAAACAAAACCGCAAAAAACACATAAATCATTCTATTCATTCGCAATAGATACCAAGACAAACCCATATTGGCCGTGGGTTGGACCCTCTTCTTATGCTCATATCACGAGATGGAAGCCGGTGACATCTCACACAATGTCTTATACAACCACCTCACTCTGTCATGCGCCAGAAGAATCAAGCTCATCACCGATGATCTGATCGGCGCGACGCATCTTGAGGCGGTGGGACAATACACTTTGATGACGTGGCAGCAAGACGTGGAAGAACAAGCCTTCGCGTTCAAGATATTATTGGTGAGAAGTTTTTGCGTGAAATTTCGCTGAAATTTCGGAGAAACTGGCGCCGGATCCGGTGATGATGACTTCGGGAGCGATAATGAGGATGTGTACATTGATTTGGCAACATATTTTGGTAATTTTAAACAGAAAAAACTCACAAAACTAACTACTAAAGCAACGAAAATATGCAAACCTCACCGATCTGACGAGAAACAACGAGACGGTCAAAGAACTCACGGAAATCTTGAACAATTGTTACGTAGCCATTCCAAGGAACAGATACGACCTCAACTTGTCCGAGATCATCTACTCAGGTATCCTCTTAATTCTCAAATATTTTTAGAATGAACGACGAACAGCTTTCCGGTCGTATATTTATTTTCAGGAAGGAGATATTGAAGGTTCTATGAGAATCATAGACATTGTATCTCTCAAGATTCAAAGAGGCGTGGGCTACGCATCAGTCAGTACGTGAAGCGGCGTCTACAACGTTGTAAACTGATGTGCACAGGCATACCCACTGGACTCTTGATATGTCTTCAGGTCATGGCGAGATGTGGGAGAAAAGACAGTACATATTACCGATTTTGCCGAGCTCTGAACTATTTCGCGCCAAATTCACCACCGATACTATATCTCATGAAGTAAATTTTTTATCTATCCGGAATATTTGTTTTTAGAAAAAAAATATTTATTATCGCAGAGCATCACAAATTCCAACCACGGAAGACATCAGAATTGCAAACAGCACACCGGACCTGTGACACGGATTTTGAAAAAAAATATAGAATGTAAATTTGGAGAATTTTTATCCGTGAGATTTATCTTCTTTCCAGTTCCGTTTTGACAATTTCCCTGAAATCTTCGTTCCGGATATTTTTTGGCTGGATGGGTAATCTGCTTTTTGTCCTTTTTGCTTTTTCTCTACCTTTTTTCAGAAAAATTCTAAAAAAAAACACATACAGGCATATCAACAAGGGGAAGATGTACACCGACGGAACATCTGCTTGCAGCAGGATCTCTTGCAGATGACGTGTCATAATCGGCTTGTATCTGTTGTGGCTGTCTGCCACGTGTCATTGTGACATTTCGTGTCAAGTTGTCACCTTTAAATAATGACACCGCCAAGACCCCGTGGAGAATTCTTAGCTGAGCCAAGTTCGAAGATCTGAAGGCTTGGCCTAATATGGCCTTCTCCATGATCTCCCCGGAACAAAATTTGTTTAGAATTAATTTCTCCCAGAACGTCCTCGTGGATTTCTCGAAATAAAATTCCAGATTTTTCTGGCCCAGATTTTTCTCGAGAAAATTGACCCATTCGATGGACGCTTCGATTCTATCCGGTCAGATTTGTCCAAAAATTTTCGAAAATTCTGAAAATTCTCACCGGAAGAATCTTTCACAAATAATATTCAGATATTTTACGATATCCGGTCCAAAATGATCAAAAACATCCGTATCATTTCCGATGAGCGTGATGAGTGCCATGATCACCCGTTTAGCCATCGGGTGATCCTTCTTCCTCCTTTGATGATTATTATTTTGAAGTATTTTTGCTTGGAATTTCACCTCAATAGATCTATAGAGTCCTTTATGGCCAGATATTTCATGTTGTCTATGATAAATCCAAATTGGTTCTCGTCCTCACGGAGTAATTCTAAAATGCAGAGGAGGTTCTGCCCGTTCCCTCTACAACTCGTCAGAATTGATTTTTGGCATTTTACGGACTTTATGAATGAGGTGAGGAAACCTCTCAGTTTTGCCCCCAGTTCGTCGCCCAGAAATTTCACCGAATTTTCGCTCGTTATGCTCGACAATACGGACTTGAATTGGCCTTCATTGCTTGTGCTTCTACAACTAGTCAAAACGATATCTTGAGGGTAACTCACCGCAGAAATTTGATTATATTTTCTACCAAATGTGAGGATTGCTTTCTGTTCAAGATATCTTCCCGTAACTTCCCCCGCCTTAACAGTTCCAAGACGATTCGATACGAGGACAATTGTTTTGCCGCGGTCGTTCTTCTATTTCTGTGACATTTAAGCTGCTAAAAATAGATCATGATATCTCACATGAGATGTGGGTTCATCACAGTGGCGACCCTCTTGGCCGTAGTGTTATCTTCTATAGTTGCGCACAGCCGCTGGATGTCCTTCGCAAAATCGTCAAAAAAATCATATAGCAGAATCCCGAGGTTCTTTGTGACCACGTTGTCCTCCAATCTGTTGCAGAATTCTTCTCCACAAAAGGTACCTAATGTCTCAAATAATTGGTCCGTCAAGTCCATTCCATTCTTCCTCATACAACCCAAGTTAAAAAACGCCAGATTGACATAATTGACGTGATCCTCCAAGCGCCAGAGCATTCGAAGGCAACCCCTCCGGAATTGTCGTAGAATCTTCGATGTACAATTGTTTATCTCCGTCATGAAGCCGAGGAATGAAGTCCAGCTGGTGCGGTACGCTAATCTCGCGATGTCGTATATGACACCAGGAACGTCATTGTTCTCTTCTGCTTGCGCAAAGATCTTTATGATCGTTGTGAGAAATCGGTGATAAACGAGCACCTTCACACTCTTGTGAGTCAGCTCTGGAGAAATGTCAGTTTGACAGCTGGTGACGTCACTCACTTTTTTCAAGGTTGTTCTGTTTTAATTTGAGAATGAATTCTGCTGTATTCTCCTCTGTCTTCACGTCCCAAGAGAGTCTCCTCTTGTCCAGCATGCCGAATGTTTTCACCGCGGTTTCTTCATCCCATAATTCAAAAATTCTCCCAAGAATATTCACTCTCTCCTTCCAATCTCCTTTCTGTTCCAAAAGTTTGAGCCATAACATCGAACACACCACCCTCTGCTTCTTCTTCTCGGATAAATCGGATAAATGGTCCACCACGGGTTGGCTCAGCTCTTCGCTGCTCGCGATGTGGGACAAGGCGGCATCGTACATTCTACACGTCATCAGGGTTTTGAACACCAGAAGACCGTCGTGGGAGTGTCGAGCCAAACGGAGAGCTTCTGTCGTCTTTCCCACAGATAATAAGTACTCCACCCTGACAGATAGAGTGTCCACGTCCTCGAGAGGTTCGATTGGGTTCTGACAGCGTCAGATTTGTGAAGATTGACTTTTTTGAGATATCAGAAGAGGATGGAAAATATGTTACTTGGGGCGATTCTTCCAGAGTAAGTTGAAGTCGAGGATCCTCCCAAGTCGTTATTGCCAACTGTAAATATTTGTCTAACCGCAGAAAATAGACGAGAACTGACCTTTCCGAGAGAATCGAAGGTTATAACCTCCTGTGAAAGACTTGTCTTTCGTTTTGAGAGCATCAAGTTGAAATGAAACATCTGTGTCGCCCATCTCCCTCTTCCACCTTCAAATTCAAAGCCCCCCATCTACAACGAGTCAGATCTCGCTTTAAAGTCATTGTTCGTTCCTCCTTGACGAAGATGTTCGCCCATTGTCTGTTGATCTTTCCTAAGGAGGTAATCCACGTATTTTCTTCGACAACCTCATGATTCGGGATCCCAAAATTCTCTCTCCATGTGTTGCGGTCTAACCATGCTTCTGTGATCCATTGTAGACCGACTAAGGCATTATTATAATGCCCACAAATAAACATCCTGTTGATCCTCTCTATAATCTCATCCACCACTTTCAATATGCCGTCCTGCAAATGTCAATTATCACCGAGATTTAGTTCGTGCCTGAGTGGTCGAAAAGAGCTGTTCTTTATAGAGAATGGGTTCTCGGCTTCGCGACATCTTGCAGAAGTAAACTAGGCCATTTAGATATTATAAAGAGGTTTAATATCGTTGAGACTCGCCTCTATCAGAATACTCTGGGAGATCAATGTTCTCGAAGTTCCAAAAACAACTATTCTCGAGCACGGGATAAGTCGCTTCTTTCTGTGGTGTTTTTAGACGAAAAAAGTATAACAAGTAGATTCTCACCTGATCATGAACGTACATCAGCGCTGAGACCATGTGCTCACATTTTCCCTCTTGGTTTCTGCATGAACAAGTGACGTCAATAACACGTGAGGCGTTCATAAGGACCGACACAAGCTCTTTGCATACTTCAAAACTGGCTCTGAATTATGTTTAGCTCTAAGCTGAAGAAATTATAATCATATTATATAAAAAGAAAGAGGTTGAAGATGTGCACCCTGTTTGATCGAGCGAGATGAGCTGCACTTTTCCGCGGAGGAAGTCGTCCTTGGCTTTGACAAAGACTTTCCAGCAGTATACCTTCACAAACTTGCTCATCGTTTCAGTGAGGGAATGTCGCTTGTAATCGCTTCTGTATTCTATTGAAGGAACTGGAGGTTCCGTCTGAGATCGTTACATTATTGTGATCAAGGTGTCAGAGGTGGTCATGATGACACTTACCTCATGGTTCAACTCGATCGTGTCATTAAGGGAAGTGTTTTCTAAAGCTATTATCTCCCCCTCGGTTTGTAAATCCTCTGTGATGAAAGAACCAAGTTCCAGCCTTATATCATCATCCTCTATGTCTTGTAGAGAAGAAGGATTTCCGAAATATTCTTGGTGCTCTGAGTTGTCCATAGAATAGAGCCGTGTCTTGTGTCGCCAGAAATTTAATTATTCAGTATAATTTATTCTCAAATATTTTATTTTTGCAACATTTTTTATACAAGAGACAGAAGAATAATGGGGAACCGCGGATGAGCGAGATCATCACTCCTCGTTATGAAGTCTACATCCTCATGTCCACCCAGCCCTTCAAAGGTGGTTTTCAAAGAGACCAATTTATTGAGCCTCTTTCTTAATACCGGAGATTTCGCAGAGATCTTACGGAGTTTTCATCATTTTTTGAACGTAATTGTCCAACATTCCGGATTTTGGCGAAATTTCATAAATTTGGAATGGTCACGTGACTGATTACGTCACAATTTTCTGCTTTCAACACCGGACATAATTTCACAAACAACAAAGACAACACAACAACATGCCAGCACCATCAATTGGAATCGATCTCGGCACAACATACTCCTGCGTTGGAGTGTGGCAGAATGACCGAGTAGAAATCATCGCCAACGACCAAGGAAACAGAACCACACCATCATACGTCGCCTTTACGGACACCGACCGTCTCATCGGTGATGCCGCTAAGAACCAGGTATATATATATGTGATTACAAGTTAAATCTTTAAACTGGATAGAAACTGATGATACGCAGGTCGCCATGAACCCAGAGAACACAGTTTTTGATGCCAAGCGTCTAATTGGAAGAAAGTTCTCTGACCAAGCTGTTAAGTCAGACATGGCTCACTGGTGAGTATTTTAGAATGTATGTTGCAAAACATGACTCATTTTTCACAGGCCCTTCAAGGTCATCACCAAAGAGGCAGACAAGCCAATTATCCAAGTACAATACAAGGGAGAGACAAAGACATTCACACCAGAGGAGATCTCTTCTATGGTCCTCTTGAAGATGAAGGAGACCGCAGAGTCCTTCTTAGGAACCACCGTCACAGAAGCCGTCGTCACCGTTCCCGCCTACTTCAACGACTCTCAAAGACAAGCCACAAAGGATGCCGGAGTCATCTCCGGACTCCAAGTCAAACG
>MZNV01000407.1:0-26016 GCA_002081555.1 Protostelium mycophagum | reverse complement strand
CAATCTATCCTCCCCACCACTGTGAAGACCGTCACCATTGTTTTTTGGTGATGTACATTGGACTAGAAGGATTTGTCAAGAACCAGCAAAATATTGACTCAAGTGAATCCTGATGATTGCCACTCAAAGTCACGTCGGTGCTGCAAATGACGCTTCAAGTCGGTCAGAGCATCCAAGAAATGACATTGTCAAGTTTCACTTCATCAAAGGCTGTACTCCTCAACCAATTTATCCTCCCCACCACCGTGAGGTTTTTTCCAAAGAATAACGCAGGTTTTGTTGTCCAAAGACAGTCTAATCGATTTATTCTGGTCAACTTGTCTTTTGAGTCATCAAAGGACGGTACTCCTGGGCCTGTCTTCTCCTTCTAACTACTATCACTACGACCACCACAATGATGATGGCTAAGAGGCCAATTCCAACCCCCATGAGAATGTAAACCAATTGGCCACTACTGGGATCCTTCTCTGGAGATGAAGAGGGTGATGCACATTGGACTAGAAGGATATGTCAATAAGAACCAAAGTGAAATAACAAATAGATCGACTCACGTGAATCCTGATGATCGCCACTCAAAGTCACGTCGGTGCTGCAAATGACGCCCTTCAAGTCGATCAGAGTGGCGCAGATGCCACCTTGGTCATAACATGCGTCACAACCTAATTTCGTGTAGCACCCTTTCACTTGGTTAGGCTTGTTCACTTTCAACAGAGGATAAGTGGTTTCGAACGAAGTGAGGCTGACAGCGAATTCTTTCCATTGAGATCCTAGTGGATGTCAAAATGACACACGATAGATTCAGCGTAAAGAGGCTCTTTAAAACTGGAACTAGACTCACCCGGGACAAACTTGTCCATCTTTACGGCAAGTGATGATGTGGCTGTGTCACCACTCATCTGTACCTTGACATTCTTGAAGTTCAAAGATGTCACATTGATGGTAGTCAAAATACCGTAAGATATGTCCCAACTGTCAGATTCATCAGATCCAATTGATGTACGAAAAAGATGAGGTGTCACCCAGAGGGGGGTGCAGCATTGGTGAAGGTGATGTCTTTCAGTGTAAGACTTCCTGCTTTGTTGGGAAAATAGGCATAAATCATCGAATGACTTCCTTCCAAATCAAAATGAACCAACTGTAACAAATCAGTTAGAAGTCAGCATTGTTTCATGCAAAATTCACGGCAACCGTGGTACCAATCAAATATCACATACCTCAATTCCGGCTTCCCTTACGTCCAAATAAGATCTGACCATGGTGATTCCTCGCCCGTTGTAGACGCCCTTCTTTGCAAAATGAACGAAACTGTCCTCCATCATAAAATTCTCCATGGGTCTGAAAATGGGAAGCTCTCCCCATAAGTGCAAGAAGGCCTTGCGTAACACGGTATTGGTGATATTGAGTCCCACGAGGTCTTGGAGATACAATCCAGAGCCAGATCCGTCAGATGCAGGCCCGATGACACAGTTCTCCAACGTCAAGCTGCTTTCAATGGCTGTGACAGCGCGCTCCGCGAATCTGGTAATGTTTAAGTTGGAGATGAACACGTTGGATTCACTGAAGAAACCGAGTTTGCAGGAGTGAACCAGTGTCTATATGATCATCAGTCAGGTGAAGGCGATCATTGACATCGAACTCACGTCGATGAAGGAAATGTTGGAATTTATTGCGTGATAGAATGTCTCAAAACCGTAAGGACCATACAGGATCCTCTCGTGACAACTGTGTGTCATCTTCTCCAAGAGGACAGTGGAGTTTTTGAAAATAATGTTTGAGGTGAAACCCAAATCCACCAAAACGCTGCTATTGGTAATGGAGGCAACGGTATTCACAAAGTGAAGAGTTGTGTAACGGATGTTGGCTTGGTCAATCAAGACTCTGAGATCCTGTCCATCTTGGATCTTAAGGGACAGCAAGCTCATCATCAAATTAGAAAATCTAAGAGAACCTGAGAAAGGTCAGTACAGATGTGAGTCTGAGTCGCACTATCACCCTTGAAGGTGATGTTGAGATCACCACTCAGCGAGCTGTTCGACTCTTGTCCTGTGATCACGACATCAAGAGCAACAGTGCCGTTCCACTCGAAAACACCAGTGGAAGCCTTTCCAACAATTGTGATGTTGTAAGTGGAGGTGTCATTTCTGCCAGAGACAGCAGCTTTCAGAGTAGCGCAGGTGTTGTCCAAAGACAGTCCACAATTTGGCGTGTCCTTCTCTGTGCCTCCGATGTACAGCTGAGCACATAAGAACCGTCATCAACGAAAATAATGAGCTCACTTCCAACGAACAAACACCGGACATTAAGAGGAGCAGAATGCAGAATGAGGTCCTCATTTGGTCTGGTCTGGCGAGTTATCTTCTGAAAAACATCTTCCTTAACCCCTGGGGAATGTCACCCTTTATATACAATGACATTCCCTCAGAAAGCTCCAATGATCGCCAAACTGTTTATTTACATGGCAGAATTCGTCCAAAGATCAACAGCACCCCTCCTTCTGTGCCTGCTTGTTGGCTTTTAGAGGGTCACTGCTGATGACTATTTTGCTGGAGTTCTTTCCGACATTGTCGTCCGCTTCAGGCTCGTCTTCGACTTGAGAGCCCTTGCCGGCCGCGATGGTGCTGTGAATGTCTGGAAATGTGAGTATCTACAACGAGGAAAATCAAATGTACAAGGAGAGTTTTTGGAATATTCAAAAAAAAATTGTCGATTTTTTGTGAAATGACCAAGAAGATCTGCATCTACAACGATGTAAAAACTCACTGGATAATATATTTGTGAAGGCCAGCTCGACATTTGTTGCTTCTAAAGCTGAAGTCTCGATGAAGGAGAGGTTGTGTCGCTCTGCAAACTCTCTAGCTTGGTCTGTAGAAACAGATCTCATGTTCACAATGTCACTTTTGTTTCCCACAATCTACAACGAATCACATTTTGGCGGGAAAATCTGGGTCGATTTTTTGTGAAAATACGCACCATAACAATGATATTTTTGTCTGAATGGTTTAGAAGCTCTTGCAACCACCTAAAACAATAAATTGTTTAACCCACTAAAGAAAATACCTCTCGAGATGTTCAAAAGTCTGTGGCCTGGTAATATCATATACAAGCAGGGCACCAACTGCACCTCTATAATAACTACAATGATGTGAGTCCAGAGGAATCCATGGTGAATCCAACTCACGCGCTCGTGATGGCGCGGTATTTCTCTTGGCCAGCTGGATAGATTCAGTTTCTTTTCAGATCAGAGAGATGAAAAGTGTAAAATTTTACCTGTGTCCCAAATCTGTGCTTTGATGATCTAAAAAATGATGAACAAATGCGAAATATGATTCGCTTGTGACATGGATTGTATGTATTGAGATTCTAGATGAGATCTCATACCTTTCCATCGCAGTTTACGGCACGAGTGGCGAATTCGACGCCAATAGTTGATTTAGAATCTAAACTGAACTCATTTCTAGCAAACCGTGATAAGAGGTTGCTCTTTCCCACTCCAGAATCGCCAATAAGGACGACTGTATTGAATTAAGTTTAAATCTATGATTCATACGGGCGGATCAAAAAGATAAACTCACTCTTAAATAGATAATCGTATTCTTCGTCTGATTTCATGTTATGTAAACCGGTGGGCGAGCCGCGGAAATTTGGTGTTCGGTCAACCTTCCAATTTGAATTGTAGACGGAAGAAAATAACAAAAGGTTTGCCCATCGGGCAGAAAAGTTCCATTCTTTCACCGAACACTTTTACGTTTTTGTCCAAAGTGATCAGAAATTTGCAACACCACAGAGCATGCAAGAAGTTTCCGCGCACCAAACGAAATCCGAGAAGAGAAAAAGGCTCGTTCCATTAGGTGGATCTTGGACACATAATCCAGCATCTGAACATTTCAGAGAACAATCCAGAAGTGCTGGCTAAACTCGCAGAGCAACTTGGTGTCCTTCCTACTCTCGGTTTTTATGATGTCTTCGGCCTCGATGAATCAGACTTAAACACACTGCCACGTCCTGCCTACGCTCTCATTTTCATTTGTCCTGCGAGTGTCTGGCACGTCGCACGTAATGCTGAATTTCCAGACAGAGACAAAGAACCTGCTTACGATGGGGCCGGTGAAAATGAGCCAGTCCTTTGGTTTCGTCAGACAGTAGGGAACACTTGTGGGCTCATGTCCCTCCTCCATACACTTGCTAATGGTGGCGCACGAGAACACGTGTCACCCGATTCTGAAGTGTACAAGATCTTCAAAGCAGCGGTACCACTGCATCCCGCCGAGAGAGCGGACCTCATTTATAATTCTGAGGCTCTAGAGGCCGCTCATACCGCTGCTGCTCAGGTGCCTCCATCATCAACAGACAAATCATTAAATCATTTCAGATGGGTGATACCGCACCACCCCCCGCCGAGGCACCTTGTGGTTTCCACTTCATCACATTTGCCAAAGGAGATGACAATCACCTGTGGGAGTTAGAAGGTGGATGGAACGGACCGATAGACAGAGGGGTCCTCTTGCCGCATGAAGATGCCTTGAGCCAGAAGGCGTTGGATTTTGGGGTCAGAAAATTCATGGAAAAGGCGGGAGGAGATGCACAGTTCAGTCTGGTGGCCGTGTGTCGCAACGCCTAAATGGTGATTCTTTGCACCACTGGAGAAGATGCTGACATTTTGTGAATAAATACACAGATTTAAATTTTCGTCTCGAACTTCTTATCAAATAATACTTTCGTCTTTCCGAAAAAAAAATGAACAATGAGCAAAGAGGATCGAACCCTGAACCCGTAGTTTGAGGCTGTTGTTTTCATGGTCAAAGTGACACAAAGAAAAACAGGATCCAACAAAATAAACTCTGAATTCTTAAATAAATGGATTCATCAATTCCACAACCAAAACGAAGATAAAAATAGTGGTGAAATGCTAATTTTGTTCAGTTTTGAAGTCGATTTTGCTTTTGCATGCTGATAAATAAAGAGTGACAGAACAAACATGTTAAATCTCAGCTTAAATCCATCCCCAGTGTTCAGGGCAGCCAACTTCTCCTCAGACACCTCTGAAACGACCACATAGACAAAGGCCAACATCAAGGATCCCATTGATAAATATTTATTCAGGGCGACGTCCAACTCACATGGCTCCCTTCAACTCCCATCTCTCCTTGTTGTCGAAACCCCACTTTAGCTTGGCACGTTTCTTCTTTGTGTTTCTCTCATCTTCTTCCTTCTTCTTTTGTGAGTACTCCATGGCCTGGTGGGCCTCCGCCACCTTCTTATTGTGGTTATCCTCGGCCAGCTTGTCGCTCATTATCTCTGCGAGCTCCCACTCTCCTTTGTCTATTAATTTGTCGATTTCTTTTTCCTCTGCAGACTATGCCAGGTTCAGGATCTGATGTTGCATTTAATGGCAGTGCGAGGATGTACAACAAATATATTTTCGTCCTTTGTCTGAGAGATCCAAAGGATGAGAAAGAATATTTCACAAATCAGCAAGTTGGCTCACTTTCTCTGGTATGTCTCTGAGATGTGCGTTCACATTCATGAAATCTGACAATTTCGCGCCACGGACAGCTTCGTCCAAACTTTCTGGTTTTGATTTCTTTCTTGGTCCTCTCTTTCTCGGTTGTTTTTTTGCCTCCTCACAATATTTACTCAGTTGATTGTCTATATCGTTCCGTTTGGCGCGTAATTCGGCCATCTTCCTCTTCAATTCATTCATCCTACTCCCCCTCTCATCTTTCACCTGATCTTTCGTGCCGTCACTCTCTACTTCATTATGTTCAATTGGTGGAGGCACTGCGCTATACATGATTTGTATGATGGTGTTCTGAGAGTTACGTGCGTCTACAACTTTGAAATAAATTTCGGATCAAGCGCGTGGAATTCACTCTTGCCTTTCTGAAGGGAAGTGAAGAGTTACAAGTGAAAATTTATTAAGGAGTGAACGTCAAGAACGGTTCTCTTGGCCATAAAAAGTTCTTGGTCTGGGAGAACCGAGATGGCTGTTGTTCAGAATCGATTAAATGAAAACAGAGGGCAACGAGAGACGTTTATGAGTGAGTGCGCCCATGAGATGACTTCGATGGCTACAAGTTGTCCGAAGATTTTATCGATATGGATTGTGATGACAGACCTCTAAAGTCTTAACGAGCCACTCGTCTGACCACACCACAGGGAGAGGTGCAGAGACAGAAATGAACCTCGAGAGGAAACTCCATGCGGCACAACTCACGATTCGCCTTCACACTCAAAGAGGACCCATCGACGAGTATGGTACCTGTGTCACCCCTCAATTCGATCTATTAAATAGGTGGGCTGTCCTCTATTTCGATCAGGGCGGCATCGAATGGAAATCATCTCACGATATCTCCAGATCCATATGGCGTCCTCCGCAGGCCATCAATTTCGCTCCACCGAGCCCTTCTAAAATACCTCCAAAACCAGCAGAAGAGGAACCAGCGCCGACAGAACATAAGAGTAGCTCAGTACGACCTCCATCGCCGAGGCTTCTCAAGCCACTGCTCAGAGTCAAGGTTAGTCGTGCTCCATCATCAGACAGAATTTTCCTCTAAAAGCACAAGGACATAGAGCAACTCACAGACCTGCCTGACGTTATATCACCTATACATATTCCATCTACAACGAAACGAAGGTATTTTTTTGTACATGATGAATGTCATCCTTACATTCATCTAAAAAATGACGTCACACCATCTTGGTAAATTCTAAAGAAAATCAGACAAAGGTCACTCAGCCCCCTCCCTACGAAGCGGCCGAGGGTCGAGACCCCAGATAAAAATAATACGACACCCATGCGTAAGACAGAAACATCTACAACGAAGACGAGACTGGATGTCAGCCAGAAAACTCCGAGTCCAATCGTTCAGGACAACAGAACTCCGGAGGCGAACGGCCACAACACCAAATCTAAAATCAACACCAAGGTGGAAGATTTTTCGCTTCTACAACTCGCACTACATCTTGAAATTTCGCTGAGATTCCCAGGAAATTCCCATCAAAAAGAAGGAAGAATTGGACAAGGGTGAAGAGATAAGAAGAGCCCAGAGAGAGTCTGATGAGCTGTGGAAGAGTGCAAGACAGTTAAAGAGGACCGCAGACAAAGAAGAATCCAAAAATGCCGCCATGAGCTTATACATCTCTTCCGGTTTATTGTTTATGGCCAGCGCCAGGAAATTAGAGGTGGGATTTCGTCATTGTAGATGGAGTTGTAGATTGAAGGAAAAAGATGGCGAGGATATACAACAAGGCGTCAGATCGTTATCACGACACTGAAAATTATTTCACACAATTATCGCAGAGGCCAAATTTAGACCCCAAGCTCCTCGCCATATGGTGAAATTTCTCAGATAGTTCGATGAAAGTTCTAAGATTATTCCAGCAACGAATGCGTCACGGTCGTGTTGCTGCGCAAGTTGATGCTGTCTGGAGCAATTGAAGCAGTTAAAGAGGACCTTCGTAATCTATCAAAACCGGGCGGGGGTTCAATTTCCATCGGCACACCAGGTTTTTTCTTTTTTTATTTCCTCGTTGTAGATGGGCTCATCAGCACAGGAATACCGGGTCCGTCACCAATGGCGACACCCTCAGTTTTCACACCATCAGAGCTTTCGCCTCCTCGTCCCCCCCAGTCCAATTTAGGAGGGTCGACCCGCCCCGAATTTTCACGGAATATTCGAGACATGATCAAATTTTTCGAGGTGGGTCATCACGTGACCTGATCCCATCTGATGGAGAATGTGCAGCACATCCAACCTGCGGAAGGACAGAAGCCGAGTCGTTTGTTCGACATCGATCAGTTCATGACAGATGCAAGAAAAGACCTTCTCACTTTAGAAGAAGAAAACACGTGACATGCATGCAGAGAAGGTAGATCGTGCTGATGTATCGATGATGTGAGGCCGACGTTTTCGGAGTTCGAATCTATAATAGAGTGCACATTGTCATATCCCTCTGGTCTTTCTTCTCAAAAGTCTTCTGCATACACGTAACATCACTTTGTGCACAACTCACAGCCCCTCTTCCTGTAGAAAAAACATTTCAACCCCCAATATTCTGGGGGGTCTTCCCTAGCAAAGACCAAAACAGTACAAAAAATAATTTTATTCGTTCCTTAAGACTGTTCACTCTTCCTTTAAACAAAAATGTGCCGAATCCCCATCAAAGTTCTTCGTATTTCAACCCACTCGGTTTTTTTGGGATGCCTGGCAGCTTTCCGGCGGGTAATTTGATTCTACCTCTAGGACCCAGCGAAAGTGTCCTTGACTTGGCTGGTCGAGTTAGATCCACGGTCCATGAGTTTTTGAAATTTGAATTTGCCGCCAAGAGATCTCGATCGTTTTTTATAAAGAGAAATTGCTCACCTAGCGGTGGGTGGTCCATTGACATCTCCCTCCGCAACGACCTGACAGGCGGCAGCACTGACGGTGTCGGGTGCATTGTTAGACCTCCTTCTTGCCCTTCTACATTTTCCCGCGGCCGAAGTGGTTGTATCACCGCAGACAACGGCCGGTCGTCCGGCGAAGTATCACTGTCAACATCTTCACCTGGAACTTTCGGGGCACCCTGTATGGGTCAACCTGAAATCTCCTCGAAATTTCGATGAAATCTACCTGCTTGATCCAGGGGTGTACAAGAGCTTGTGCGGGTGTCAAACGTGAGAGGGGGTCGTAACGCAAGCAATCTGCTAGGAAATTCACAAACATTCCATCCTCACAATTCAGTGCGGAGTCTAGATCACGTGAACCGGGGACTCTCTTCATGCCTTGAGAGTTTTCGATGATCCTCGCCTTTCCATTCGGTGCTTTTTTTAGTTAGTTTTACGAATTTTATTATAAATAGAACCAAGAATCTGCTCACTGAAGAAGTAGCCTTTTCTTGTTGATTGCTGCATGACAGAATCTGGCGGTAAGCCCATCACCTGATGACGTCACCACATCCAAATGAGTATCTGTTGACATACCTCCATGATACAGAGGAGTTGGTCGAGCTCATTTTCTCCAGGGAAAAGTGGGGTGCCGGTGTATAATTCCGCCAAGATGCAAGCCACGGACCACATGTCTATCGCAGCAGAATAGGGAACCCCTAAGATGACCTCCGGGGCTCGGTAGAACCTACTCTGGATGTACGTGTACACTGACACACTGTCAGTTTGACAGGATGACGTCATCAGTCACCTCTCTCGTGGTCGAAGCAGCTGCTGCCCAGGTCAATGATCGTGATGGCTGACTTTGTTGGTTCGCGTAACAGGATGTTTTCTGGCTGATTAATGTCATTATACATCGCTTAAAATGTAAAATTTAATTGATATTTTATATATATATTTTTTACATTTTAATTTATACCTTCAAATCACAGTGTATCAGCCTGTTTTTCTGCAAAAACCGTAATGACACCAGCATCTGAGTGGCAAATCTACAATGCCTCAGCATAAATCCTGGAAAATTGTAGATGATGCTTACTTTCGTATAAGTCGGATGGTGAAGCCTCGAAATTGGCTGGCCTTAAGAAAATCGTATAAATTGATGCTGAGCAATTCAAACACGAGACAAAAGTGTCCTCTAAATTCGAATGACTCTGTGTAATGTACGAGATGTGATTGTCTCAGCGGATCCTTTGAAATTTAAACAACGGAAATTCAAAATTCAAACACACCTTCTGACGAATCAAGTGAAGCATCTTCTCTTCTGAAAGAGCTTGTTGGTAAAATTTTAGTTTGCTACGGATAATTTTGATGGCATATAAATGGTTGTCTTTATGGTCGAGAACCTTTACAACCTGCCCAAAAGACCCTTTACCCAAAGTTCTATTTATACATCAGAAAATTGGCGGGAAAAATATGACCAAGGGTGATTTGTAGAGAAAAATTCACCCCAAAATTTCGTAACGGTATTGTAGGTGGTCGTTAAGATTGATTGAATAGTCCCCTGATGGATCATCGAAAGCTGCCACCATCAATATCTTTTGAAATTCAAATTTCCCGCCCAAATTCACCTAAGCTCGGCTGCGCTGGATCGATTTCCAGCTTTCTGGTACCTCTAAACCATAATTCTTTGAAGGATTGACATTCCTTCTCTTCAAATGACGTCATATCTGGGTGATTCCTCAGAAATTCTGAATCAGTCAGAAAAAAATGACCCCTCAACATCCGCAGCGTACCTGAGGGGGAGTAGGGTGGACCTCTGTGGAGATTGAAATCGCTACAGCTTAGAGAGATGGTCCTTCCTGAATCGGATAATTTTTTCACTTCATGTGTGAGCGAATTGGCGCGAAGAGGCTTCTTTAAGGCTTTAACGACACCCTTATTCTTAATATACGCAGGTTGCAAGTTGGCGTCTGCGGAGCTGCTGCGTTCATCCTCTATGATCAGCCTGTTCAAGACCGGCATGTGACGATCTGTTTGTGGGCTGTCCACTTCATTATGTTCTGTCCCTTCAGAGGTCAAAAATGAGGTGCATGCTGGCATCAATCGGCAAGAGTAAAAGCAAATCAGATCTATTGAGCTGTAGACTCACCTGGCACAGTGAATTGTCTGAAGATCTCTGGGGCCAACGGCCTTCCAAGGCTGTTAAGTTTTGCTTCCAAATTCAATTTGGTTTCTAAGCTGTCGGAATTGTTGAACGTCCTTATGTGTTTCTGAGTTCCATCAAATGTTGAAAATGTCTTCACTGTCGCTGTGGAAGGTCTTGACTCATGTTTTAATTCATAATCTGGAAGAACACCACGAGCTGTGAGTTGACTGGAGATCGTCTTACGGTCCGCATGCAGATTGGGTGTGGAAGGTGAAGTCTTTTTCAGAAATGAGCCAGTAAACGAACGTCCCAAGACTTACATCGACCGAATCTGTCTCTGAAAGGACAAAGGCGGAAACTTCTGTTCTTGGTGGTACTGACTCTGCTGATACAGTTGGGATTTTCCCTTTTGATTTAGAGGCAGTGTCTGATTTGCCTCTCTTTCTGTTGGTTTGTCTGCATATCTCAGAAAACGTCGATTTGAGATGTATATCATCATCTCACATGACAGAGACTTTACTGCTGGGATAGCACAGCTTCATTTCTCGTCCTCGTGAGGGCCATCAGCCACCAGCAGTCTTCAGACGTGCTGCAAGCGGTTGTAATCTGTCCTTGTGCGCCAAAAACAGCCTCAAAGGAACGTTCCGCGCATTCACCAACAGTGGAGACTCCAATTTGCTTTGGGAAGACGTCGACAATCCAGATTTTAAAGTCATCAAGGTACGTCTAACTCCTTCTCAGCATCACAATCATGACAAGATTCATTGTGCTGATAGCATCAACAATGAGAAATGATTTAAGTGGAATCAGAACGGTGGATGTAATGCCACAATGACGCTCAGCAAGATCAACATTCACAATCAGGTTTGGTTGTGATGCTGAGAAGGATTTAGATGCCAAAGTTTAGTCTGGAAGTTGTGTGCGAAGTGTCAAGCGTTACTCTTCAAAACTCAGAAACAATGAAGATGGTGCAGATTTGTGCACCCACATTGTGCTTCCATAAATAAACTCGCTGTGGAAGCACAGATTACATGAATTAGTATTAATACGGAGAACGTAGTAGCACTCATTGCTTACCGCATTCTTAAGGCTCACCTTGACAACATCTCATTTTTTGTACGAAAGAAAACGGAAACTAGGTGTCACCGACTTGTTCCCCACACCAACATGCAAATCAGACATTCTTCATCTTCTACTGATATGGGGCGGAGAATCAAGTCCATCATATCCGCGCCATTAGCTCGCATACAATTATTTTGCCGTTGCGAGTAAGAGGAGATGAAATCAGAAAGAAAGTGACGGGATTTAGGGCTCTGGTCAATAAGGATTTGATTCTGAAGAGTAGCTCCATCCTGATTCTGTACTCTTACCAAGCTAAACAATGGAAAGAGATTGGACGTTCCGAGGTCATCAAGTACGGATGATCCGATAATCTTTCGAGATTCTGATTCTTAATAGGAATAATCTCGATCCACAATATGCAAAATCATTTCTAATCGATTACCGATTCGAGGAAGTCCAACCTCTTAAATTCGCCGTCTATAACACATCCGATGGACAATACACCCAGACAGATCTGATGGGCCAAGTGGTATGTATATAGACGATGATCATCGAAATCAAAATGCAAGACTATGTTGAACCTTTCAGGAGTGCCGTGCTTCTGATCTTGTGACTTCACCTGCTGGCATCTTTCGCGCCATTCTGAGGTGGGATGCTTTTGGCGAGAAAATTCCTGACCGTTTTAGACGCCCAGATAAATCTTCACAACCTCGGGGTTTCATCATCATCAACTCTGAAGAATCTAAAGAGTACGGAAAACTTGTACAGTGAGTTTTCCACGAAATTTCGTTCTTTTCGCTATGAAGGGGGACATGCTCTGAAGTACTTTGTACACCTGACATTCTTACCGAACACATCCACGGTATTTACCGGAAGAATTACCCTCAAAGTGAAATCGCAGTAAACATTCACAACACTAAAAAAATTGAAAAATCAATAAATATTGAAAAAATATATATTAAAAAAAATATATTACCTGCGGACACGGATTTGTATAATATGCCAATGAAAAACAATTGCGGTAACTACCACTCTGTTGCTGTGAGTAACACGTTGATGTTACCGTGTATCTCATGGCAACTGGTGAGGTGTAAAAATGCGTGTCCGCTGGGTAATACTAAAAAAAAAATATTAAAAATATTAATAAAATAAAATATTAAAATAAAATATATAAAAATGAACAACAACAGGTTTAGGATGGAAGGAATAAAATTAGATAAGAAAGATTTCTTCGGGAAGAGTGATCCTTATGTAGTAATCGCCAGGAAACATCAAGAGAAAGAAGGCCCCTACGTGCCGGTGTACAGAACAGAAGTCATCAAAAACACTCTGGGTAACGGCTCGTTTTTGAATTTCAAAATTCGAATTTCCCGCCATATTTCACTTTTTTGCGTCATGAGAATATACGTCGTTGTAGATGGCTCATTCTATTTCTAGACCCGCAGTGGAGACCCTTTGAGACCACCGTGGAGAATATTTGTAATGGAGAAAATGATAGGCCTCTACAATTACAAGTTTGGGACTGGAACAGGGCCCAGGCACACGAATTGATCGGTACTTACGAGGTATTTGAAATTCCTCCGAAATTTCTCAGAATTTTCGGATCCATTTTTCAGAAGACCACAACACCACAAAAAATTCACAAAAATTCACTAAAACAGAAAGAATTCACGAAAATAAATAAAAATAGGAAAAACTTACCAAAAAACAAACAAAAAAATATAAAAGCAGAAAAAAATCCACAAAAAATATAAAAA
The DNA here is from genome assembly GCA_002081555.1 of Protostelium mycophagum. NCBI lineage: Eukaryota > Evosea > Variosea > Protosteliida > Protosteliaceae > Protostelium > Protostelium mycophagum. The sequence continues at coordinate 12,686 of MZNV01000407.1, read as the reverse complement.
TATAATAATTTCAGACAACTTTGGATGAATTATTGGTGAAGGACCGAAGTGTCACTTTTCCTCTGACAAATTCTTCGAAAAAGAAGACCTCTCACTCTGGTACGATCGCGGTACAAGCCGAACTGACACTCTGCAATACGTGGGTTCGATTCCTTCCACCGATCATTTTTCTCATTCTCTGGGATGTAATTTTTCCGAGTGTTTTCTGCAGCTCTGCTGCACAATGATCTTTCTACATCGTTGTAGATTGGTAATGTTTATAATCACATTGAGACCATTTTCCACTTGTAAATTGTAGATACGATTGTAATGTTGTTGTAGATTGACAAATTTAGATTCATAGAATACATCCAGGGAGGTTGTGAATTCGACCTCATCGTCGCAATTGATTATTCCACACATAAATCGTGAGTCATTTATCGTTGTAGAATGTCAAAATTCATCCATATACAATCGTGTAAATTGACACGATTCAGCCGAGCGGATTTCCACACGTCAAATTATGACAGTTTGGTTCAAGACCAATATGTAGAAGCAATCGAAGTGGTGGGGGGTGTTTTAATGGATTACGACTCGGACAATCAGTACGCGGTGAGTTTTCCGTGAAATTTCAGGAAATTTCGACTGACCGAGGGAGGTTTTCGGATTTGGCGGGAAAATGGGGCCGAGTTCTGGGAAATGTTTTGCTTTGAATGGAAACGAGAGTGATGTAAGAGTTTTCTTTTATTTAAGATTTTATGTAAAATTTAAAATTAGATCAGTTTCTCCGAAATCATATGTTCTTTCTCTCATTTGAAATGAATATTTCCCGCAATTGGCACGTGATGACGTCACAAACCAAATATGATGACGTCATATGTTATATTTTATGACATCATACAGCCTACCGTTTTCGGGATGGAAGGAATTGTAGATTGCTACCGAAAATCTTTTTCAAAACTAACCGACGCGGCCCCAGCTGATTTCGCTCCGGTGGGTGAAATCTCATCGAATTTTCATTGAAATTTCCGAACCAGACCCATCTGTCGGGTCAAAGTTATTTTAAGATTTTCTTCGATTTTTCACGGAAATTTTGGTGAATTTTCCAAGGTTATAGAGCGTGCAGCTGCACTTGCCTCCCGTCACAACACACAGCAGGTGGGGAATTTCCTCGAAATTTCTCTGAATTTTCGACTGAAAATGACAGGTCCAAAAATACTACACCATGCTCATCATAACAGAGGGAGGGATAAACGATGTACAGCAGACTGTCGACGCTATCATCGCGTCTCAAGATCTACCGTTGTCCATCGTGATCGTCGGACTTGGTGATAAAAAATTCACAGAAATGGAGACACTTGACGGGGATTACATCCCGTTAGTCTCGTCGACAGGGGTGGTCTGTACAAGAGATATCGTACAGGTAAACATCGTCGACATCACAATCAAATCACGATATTTTCTCCGTGAAGAATCGACGAAATTCCGACGAAATTTCAGTTTGTGAGGATGGACAGATTTGTGGGAGATTTTGAAGGGCTGGCAAGAGCTACTTTGGAAGAGATGCCAGGGCAGCTTCTTTCTTATATGAAAAGGCGAGGATTTAAACCAAATGCGCCGATCCATAAGCCAGAAGCCCTATACAGAGACAGAGCGGAATCCAATTGTACACAGGTAACTACATCGTTGTAGATGCGCGACTCATCTCTCACAGAGGAGGTTGTCCCATTCTATGTCGCTCAGCAACATCCTCTCCAACATGCCTCAAGATGTTAAATCGAGTCCTAGAATGAGTGAGAACGGTCAGCTGAGCCCTAGAATGAGTGACTCTAAATCTAGTCCAAAGATGACAGAGAGCGTCAGGATATCCAAGGTCCCCTCCCTGGTGAGTGTAGATCGAATTGTAGATGTGATTTTGTACTTTATTATTGGGTGGTTCCTCACGTCTGCAGAGTCGAACAACAAGCCACAGCTGAGGTCCTATTTTGTGAATAAAAGCTTTCGGAGGGACTTTTGCAACTTATTCTTCAACAACAGAAACATCATCGAAAAGTTCATTGTGCCAATACTGACATTCCAGAGCTCGTCCTTCTGAAGACGCAGAAAATCTAGTTGATCATTTCTTTTGTGGCAGTTTGGAATTTCCCGGACACCGTCTCCGCGCAGCTTGGTCTCTACCACGCACTCATTTCTGGCATCCGCACGTTCTTGCCCCCAGGCAACATGAGGGAGGTCAATACATGCAAAAAGTCAAAGAGGAGGTTGCCTTCATGTGTTCAGTGCCGAGAGCGCCACTTGTCTTGTGATGATGGTGAGCCACATTCTAGGATAATGATCTGACCATTGAAGTACGGCCTTGTCATCATTGCGTTAAGAACTACTGCGATTGTGTGGCCACACGTGATAAACGCTACAAACATCAGGTTGTGGACTTCGCCGCGACAGTATTTCGAGATGAAAAGAGCACTGCCCCACCTGTACCAAAAGACATGGCGCCTTCACAACCACCGAATTTCGAACAGAACGAGCTGGCTCAAATCATTCATCAAGCTAATTTTTTGGGCTCGCTATTGCACAATTGCCAAACAGGAGGTAAGTATCAGCATTTCTAAGACCGTTGGTGTTTGCTTGTGTGACCGGGTCCTTCTTTTCTGATACCGATAGATTTTTCGACATGGTACACCACTGTTGATGGGAATATGTACGGAAGGATTCAATACGATTCACACAACTCCTCAACCCTCACAAAGAAGTAACAATATCCAGTGTCGAATAAATGCAAAGAACGTCCTGACATCACTGTTATACGTTCGCGCACATTTCAGACCTGTCAAATAAAACCAATCCGAAACACCCGTCATGATGTCGCGGAGATGTTCTGCAGAATTATGGATATTCGCAGGTCGACGTCAGGAATGCATGAGGACCCGACTGAAAGAATACTTAAATAAGGATGCAATACTCCTCTTAAAAACACTGCGATCTGCTGACGAAAACGGGGCTTCTGCCTCTGAAAAACTTGATTGGATTGAAATAATCTGGTGATGTACACTGGTCTCATCATAATGCTTTGCCTCTTTGCGCCAGAACAGCGCGACAGAAGTGAAATAATACAAGTCTTTTTGTTGAAAATTTATGTATAATTTGGATCATTGTGCCTCTTGGTTTGTATCTGTGGGAGTCGCTGTTGTGTATGGCGCATGATCAACCGAGCATGACGAGGACTGATGAGTGAAAGATCGAGCAGTGAGCTGTTATTTTTCAGAGACTATAAATAATAAGGACACACTGCTGGACTCACCATATCAAGAGGATGGATTCTTCGCGAGGTCTTCATGAGGGTTGATAGTTTTGGCAATGTTCTAAACTTCGTTGCTGCGAGCGTGTCTAATGGTAATGATGGGAAAACATGTGCCGGCCACATCGGAGGAACATCTTGTTCCTTCTCTTTCTGCATCTCCTGATGGTGCATCTGCAGGATCTTTTCTTTGATCTCTCTATGTACATTGCTTGGCTCTGCAAACCGTTTGTCACGTCTGCTGATGCACTCTATATTTCTTCTGCTGCAGTGGTAGCATGGTCGAGCTGGAATATTGAGCACACATAAACGAGGACCTTCTGACCTTCATCACACGACCAGTGACGGTCTCGGCAGCTGACGCATGATGGCACTCTTCTCTTTGTGGACTTCCGCAGGTTGATGTCTTTCATTGTTGTTGTTGTTGTGAGTGCGAGCAGTTTTTTCTGCTGTGACAAAATGGAAACCCTTCCAAAAGACATTTCCGCGTTGTGTTTATCTCCGCGCGAAAGATGACACCGACGGAGATGTCGTTCTGGACAACAACCCATGCCTTGTGTCTACAACGGAGTTGTTTTCAAATAAGTCAGCCAGACAACGGGGAAAGCACAAAGTAGACTCTGAATTTCAATCTTTAAACTAAAATGAAACCCTTCCTCTGGACTTTGAACAGATTTTTTTGGACATCATTTCGGCAAGGACAGAAAGACGCGTGACCACTTCCAAAAAATCAAGAGACAAGGTGAATTTTTCGTGAACTGTCGATCTGAAACGATCAATATTCTATTCCTGTCTAAATTCAGTGTTGAATGACATAGTTTTACCGCTGATTCAAGGACTTTTCAATACCATGACCCATAATCCACTTCCGCCCTTCATATATTTTTTGGATGTCAATCGCCGGTGTCACGAGATGTGGTCTCCCTTCACTCGAAAGGACAAAGCGCCGACGCAGGCACACTGGTCCGATTAGAACATCACCCTGAAACCACACGCGAAATGGGAGCCCGAGCTGCTGCTCGACGCATCGCGTTTACGTGAGAGTCGAGGAGATGTGCTTGAGGCACTACTAGGGTGAGTACTGGCTATGCAGGGTGCCGAAGTGTGAGACTACTTTTGATCTTTAAAGAGTTTGAAAAGTAAAGGTTTCAACTCTTTTATTGACAAGTATGATGAGTTTTCCTTTTGAAAAAGAAGTGGTCTTCAGGGTCTTAAAACATCCTGAAAAATGAGGTTGTCGCTGACCTCTTGGCAATCTTCTTGGCTCATGCAAAAATAGTATTTTTTTGGAAGGAAAGTAAATTCTACCTGGTTGTTTTCCACCAAAGCTTTTATGAAATTTCTTGGGAGAAAATCGAACCCGCTCAAAGATCGCCGGCGGACAAAATGCACAAGATCTCATTGGCTTTGCTCTTTGCCCTTCTTCTGTCAGGTCTGTATTACAGAACAAAAATGTGACGAGATGGATCTGATTTTCGCCAGTCTCCGCACAACCACCTCATGGTCCTCCACACCACGATCCTCCTGGACAGGCAAAACAATGCAATTGGATCCATGCACCTCCAGTCTGCCAGTCTTCAAAACAGGTTGACGGAGAGAGCTGCTTCTGGGTATGAATCGATTCGATCCTGGACATCTGCGACACACAAATTGGCCTCTTTATAAGCATTTTCAACAACATCAATCCCGATCAAAAGGAGTATCATCGGATTCTGATCTTCGCAGTGTAAGGCAAAATGGGGGAAAGACATGTGCGTGTCTCAATCGCAAGTTGCAAAACTGCCTCCTCATACCTACGACTGCAACCGCCAACCCTAGTGTATTCTCGAAGAGCTCCATTTAAATAAAAATCAGAACGGAAATTGCACATGGATTGTTCGGAACAATGAATGGCTCCATGTTGTTTCTAAATGAAGGGTTGCTGCACAGGACGCACAGAAAAATATAAAAGAAACAGATGATACATCATTAGGACTCTGGAATAATTTCCAAGGGGTTAGAATGTCTGTCAGCTCTTAATAACGAAATAAATGAAAAAGAAATTATTATTTATTTTCCTAAAAACATATGCCTGACAGACAAAAAGATGCCACCCACGGTGAAGAAGATACTGCCGCATATCCACAAAATGATGACATCATGATAGATGATTGATTGAGGAGCAGAATCTGATCTGAACATGATTGTTCCAACCAAAAAGAATGAAGCACCTAAGAAGGCGCCTCCTTCGACTCCGAGTGCCGTCCAATCCACCGGCTTCTCTCTGAAAATGCGGATCATCTTGCAGAATTGTGATGCAGCGATGAAGGCAGAGCCTAAAATGAAGCCCCAGACGCCAACATCGCCACCATATCGATAGGAGGTCAGCTCAGGAATAAAAAATATGGAGCCTATCAAGTAGCATGTGGATCCGAGAGCCGATGCAGCAATGTTCAATCGCAGCCATTTGTCTTGTGTGAATGTGAAAAATTCCAGCACGTCCACGGTCAGGAATCCCACAGATCCAATGGTATAGAGTGCACCGGCAAGTTCAAAACCAAGAGACCATTCGTAATCATCTGAAAGGTAACATATTGACCCCAAGAGGAAAGTGACCCCACCGATTACAAATGCGAGCGCGTGGATTGTCTTCCACCAAGATTTTTCATAGAGTTCTTTTCGCTGAGTTGTTCTATCGTCGGTTTGAATCAAGTACTCTGTTTCTGACGACATGATGTTGTATTGATTTGATATGATCGAAGAGAAAAATCCACTGATTACGTAACCGTTGTAGAGCGAGCAATATACCCTTTTTTTTGTGGAATTATTTTTTGGTGAATAATATTGTGTATGTTTCATGGTTGATTTTGTTTTGTCTGTTTCGTCATATGCATTGCAGTGAGAGAAGAGATGCAGCAGAAATATTTTATCACTGACGGTTCTGGCTCTGGATTATATTATTACACGGTATTGGTTTCAACAGACTCCATGGAGTCCGAATCACAATGTAAACTAATATGAAAAGCAGTCTTCAATATATAAGCAGAAGTGACACATTGAGGCCACTTGATCTTCTCCTTTGTATTTCTCTGATCTCTTGTACCCAAGGCATCCTGAGCGACCCGCGGTAGCTGACGTAGAATTAACCAAGCCGCTGGGTCGTTGCCTAGTATTTTGAAATTGAAAAAGAATGGAAATTCTTTCTGCCGGATATTTGTCCCGTTCACTACCACGTTTTATTCGTCTTCTAGTGTACAATTTGGTGCAAAAGTGTGATGCGTCCTCTGTTGTTCAAAGTCCTTCTGCTGTTGGCCAGCTGGTCAGCGCATTTCGGAAAATGTCTCACAATGACACCGACCTGACAAAGTTTTCCTTCAGCGGCTCGCTCAATTGTTCCGCAAAACCACACAGGCTTCCATCTTCAAAAAAGTAAGACCATCGGCTCATACGAAGAGTTCATTCAACATGATGAACTCCTTCGGCGGTGATGCAGGTCCAAAGAGGACCGCCACTCTTCGAAGAATTACGGAAAAGAAACCGAAAAAGGCCGTCTCTGAGACTGGAAATACGATCCAGACGGTAGAGAGAGTGAGTGATCCTCTCATTCCACAAACGTCATTTTCCATCTCACAATGCTTCCATGTTGATCTTTGTAGGTGATCAGGTGCAGCGAATATCACGTGGAGAAGATGTCGAAGAATGTAAAGAAGGAGATCAAGGTCCTCACTGGTGGGAAATCATCATTTTTTCATATGAATATTCAGATTGATTTTTCGCAGAGACATCGGAGAGCGCAGATGCGTACGCAACGAGTTTAATCGAATATTCAGGACAAGTAAAGGGTTTGCCGCCCTCAGAGATCACGCAGCAATGGGCCAAGACGGGTCAGTTTTCCTCGTCTTTTCTGCGAGATTTTTCTGATTTTTCGCAGCGTCTTACCTTCATAACGCCGGACAGATCCTTCAGAACTTGAATGGACTGCACAAGATGGTGGTAAGTGTCATATTCATTTTTTCGCAGAAATTCACCTTTAAATGAGAGTAATCCATATGTTTCTCTTGCAGCACATCCACAACATAAAATTTTTATTGGTGCGAGAGATTCACAGAATATTTGATTTTTACTCCATCTACAACCGTAATTCTGGTATTTTACAACGAGACAAAATTATTCAGGCGACCGATTTGGACTCAAAAGTCGTGGAGACTTGGGTGTCACTCACAAAGGAAATTCAACAGGCCAACAAAGTGAGACTTCTACATCGTTGTAGATTGGTTGACAGGAACAGGCCGAGAGGGCGGCGGCACGAACAAATGAGGCGGTAGAGCTAAGCGAAGAGAAGCAGAGGGAAAATGAGGAGGGAAACCTTCAGAGTTTAAGACATCTTGCCTCGTTGTCAGAATACCAGGTCGAGATATCTTATTTTTTGTTTCACAACTTGTGTTGAACTTTTGAATGGAAAGATTTAATTCGTTTTCACTGAGTATATTTTGAATGAAATCCCGTATAAATCCGTTAAAAACTCGTTGTAGATGGACGAATTGTAGATTGATATGGAATATTGACTGTTGTAGATCGTATTGGGACTGAAGAATTATTTTGATATCATGCAAACTCACTACGAAAATGCGGCTTATATCATCGGACAGAGGATCCTTCCAGAGCTCACAAAATACGAAGAATCGGTGAGTTTTCCACGGAATTTCACGACGTATTCGAAATACTCGATGAAATTTCGAGGAAGATTCTGATGAAATTTCGCAGAAACGTCAGGCATACGAGAATTTTGCGAAAAATTACGAAATTCAAGGATCTAAAGTTTTCGGCGTAGATTTAAAAGTCGTATTGAAAAGAGAATCTACAACTGTGCCACTCATCGTGGTATCTGCCATAAGATATCTCAGGTCTTATCGTAAGTTTCATTCACTTGCATTTTCGCAGATGCGTACGCGCATTTATTTGACGCATTTTATGGTGGCAACCAACAAGAATCACCAAAAATCTGCAATCGCATTTTCACATTTGTATTCGCAGATGCACTGCATTCGCAGATGCTAATATCCACAGTGAAGGAGGTGGGGTTATTGCGCCTTTCAGGGAGCAAAATACAGATCGACACGTTCAAACGCATCATCAACGGTGGTTTTTTGTACGGAAGAACTTTCAACAGCAGCCAAGACTCTGAACAACCTTTCAAAGATACAGATCCTCACGTTGTGAGCGGACTCTTAAAGTTGTACTTCCGAGAATTGCCCGAGCCGCTGATGACGTATGACATGTACTTGGAGTTCATGGAGCTGGGAAAGTTGTATGAGAATGCGGCTGCGGAAGACGAGGTGAGATTTTGGGAGATCGTGGAGATTCGGGGATTGTTGGAGCGTTGAAATAATTTTTTGTGGTTACTCTACACGCCACAGTACGGTAATTTTTGCGGTAACAACCGCATCTTAAACGTGACTGTTGCGTGAGCATCATGATGCATCGCGTCCCCATGACAATACCCAAGAATGTCAAATTGACATTTTTGACAGGATGAGGATGTAGAGAGCAAAGAAGAGCGGACCGCATCTGACGTCACCAAACCGTTTTCCGTATCAGAAGTCATCATGGGGAAGTCTGACGAAAATTCCGCGAAAACTGTGACTATTCCGGAACCGGAATCCGTGAATCTCCTCAACACGATGGAAGATAATCGGAATGAGAGTATCGAGAAATCGGAACCGGAAAAGATTCCGGAATCGGAAAAAAAAACGGAACCGGAAAATCAGAAAGTAGTGGAACCGGAAAACTCCGGACCCGCCGTTCTGCCCACACTCGAGCTGGACGGAACTAAAATGTCGGAGGAAAATACTTTAGAAGGTTCCGAGACACCCAGATCCGAAAAATCTGCCAACGCAACCCCAAGACTTGAAGACAGCCCCAGGTTGCAGACGAGGACAACAAAGGTAATTTTTTTTGAAAATTCCAAAAATATTATCGGAAATTTCCAAGAATTTTCGTTGAGATTTCTAGTCCTCTGTTCCCCCCGCTGTGAGAGAGCTCGCCATTTCTATTGTTGCCAAGTTACCCGAAGAAAACAGAAAGGTGATCTACAACGACCCAAACAGATTCAGACATTTTTTTCTGACTCTATCAGGTGTTATTGTACCTCCTCTCCTTTTTCAGAGAACTTTCCGAGGAAAGTTCTGACAACAAGATGGACCAGAGCAACGTTGCCTTGGTGATTGCGCCGACAATTCTATCTGCCAGGCCAGAAAGCACAAAGAACATCAGTACGTCAATTTATGACATCTTACATATGACATCTTATTTTTTGTTTCCAAAAGCACGACCCTGTAAGAGCGAAATTTCATTATGTATACAAGCCTCGAGTTGCGGCGTCGACAACGTTGTAGATGTATGTCACGTGACCACATTGACGATGACAGGCCCTGATTCACTGAGCGATCACGCGAACATATCATACGGTAAGAAGGCTGTTGAAGTCCTCCTGTCAATACAACCCATCCTTCAAGTGAAGCACGAGGTGATTCTCACCCGAAATTTCATCCATCTTTCCGAACGTAAATTCACGAAATTTCAGGTGGATGTAGAAGCCATCGAGAAGGAATCCCTTGAATCTGCGGCTGCGATGCGACAAGTGACGCAGTCTGAGCTTCAGAGAAAAGTGGAAGAGGAGAAACCCGAAGATCCCACGGTAAAGAAGATCAGCAAAACCCCCGTGGAGACACTGCGAGGCTCCATCGACGACTCGCCTGAGAGGGTTCGTCCTTTTACATCGTTGTAGATGGTCATTTTCACCTGAAAAATGATTTCGTGGAATTTCACCCGAAACACCGATCTACACCGGTGTAGACCATGTCTCAAACATTTGTGCCACAAATACTGACGGTTTTCAGCGCAGGGGGCGGTCACTCATCACCCCGGTCAAAAAACCGGCACCAATACCGGTGGAACAATCCAAAGCGGATTCAGACTCTGAGACCTCATCGGTCGTCTCCATTTCTGAAATAAAGCTCAGGGACAGGTCCCCTGAGAGGAAGGGGTGGGGTCAGAAGGCACTACAGGGGTTCAAGAACACACTGCGGTCAGTTTTTTCCCAGATTTTTGCGATTCTTGTGTTGTAGAATCAATTGTAGACTGAAATATTGATAGGAGGGGCAAGAAGGAAGAACGTGAGGCTTTATTGATTTATTTATTATTTTTCGCGCCAAATTTTAAATTTAAATAGAGGAGGAACTTCCAGTGACACTATCTGAGCCGACAACACCCAGAGATCACAGTGCAGGGTCAGGTATGATGACGTCATCATACGTACTGTGAATTTTTATTATTTTTCTGCGAAATTTGAGACATCAAATGCTGTGATTAAATTTTGTACAAAAACTATCCCTCGACGCCAAATTAATTATGACGTCATCATATCATGTCCAATCTACAACGTTGTACAGAACCTACATCACCGGAGGCAGTATCCCCCCCTGTTCCGAGAACGACCATCAGCCCGGAAAAACCGGAGAAATCTGGCGGAATTTTCGGAACATTGCGAAGGAGGAAGGACTCCAGTGAGTTTTTCTTCATTTTAAATAATTAATTTATATATTCTTTTTAATTAAAGTTTCATATTTTGTAAAAAAATAATTTTTATGTTTCTACAGGGTCTAAAAAAATTTGAAAAAAAAAAAAATCACAAAAAAATAAAACTGACATGTCTCGTTGTAGAAGCGCCTGTACCTGTTGATGAATCTCTCAAACCACCATCAAAACCAGATTCACCAGTGATGTCACAAAAAGACGCCCCTTCCTCCTTTTCTTCATATCCTGTAAAAAGCCCGGATAATAAGGTGAAATTTCGTGGAAATCTCGGACCTATCAGAAGATTCTGAGAAAAATCAGGCGGAAAGTTCGACCTTCTCCATGAGTAGCTCAATGGACCACCCCGCACCAGTTGAAAACAAAAATATACGCTCCACCAAAAATAGTGGGTTTACAACGTTGTAGATCACCATTTTTTTCTGAATTTTACAGCCGGAATCCGTTCGTTTTCAGCTGTGGGCATCAAAAAGATGGCGGCAGCTGCGCTTGCAAATACAAAGAAGCACAGGGAGGACGAGAAATCGAAGCCACTCTCACCCCCATCTACAACGAATAACGCAGTATCCTCGTCTCACAGTCTGCCCCTCTCAGGGTCTCCACAGTTGCAGACCCCCATACAACCTGCCAGAGTCAGCCCCACAAAAGAGTTGAATTCGTCGAGGTGAAGTCTTTGTGATTTTATTGTGGCGAACCGTCTCTATCTACAACAGCAAAATTTGGTCGGATAGTAAAAAATGTTGTACATGGGTGTTGTAGATCGTCATTTTTCGCGGCAAAGCCGCACAAAAATAACCCTCAGGTCGTAATGTGTGCACCAGAAAAAAATCGGTCATTGTAGATCTCCAAGGTTTTTATTTTTAGCAGGTTGGAGACCATCCCGTCAGTTTTATTAGAAGCGGCACCCGCTGATCCACCATCTACTTCTGAATTCGATGAGACTTTGAGGAGTTCTGCGGAAAAAGAACCTGAAAAGGTTGAGACTGAGCCATTGTCCCCCGTGAAACCGAATCTAAACGATATACACGTCGACCGCACTTTAGCACGGATCTGTACGAGGTGAGTGAGGAGTTGTACACTTGTCGACGATAAAACATCGACATGAAGTCAGTCGCATTGTAATGAAAATCAAATCAAAACGCGTTTTCTTCAAACCGAAACAAAAACACTCCATAAAATTTGATGTGGAACAGGTTTAGGCCATCAGCAAAAGATAAAGAGGTTTGCAACCTCTGCGATGAACGGAAAAGTCAACATTGGATCAACACCAGCTCAAGAGAACCTGATTCAGAAACACCTGCTCTGATGGAGGATATCTAGCGGCAAAAAAATAAACGAGATTGTCTTTAAAATTCCAGACTATTTTTTGGCTGGATAGATCTTGCTCATTGTCAACCCATAGTTCTGTCATATGGAATGTTTTGTTTAAGATAATCACAAACTCCTGCGCACTCTTTTTCTTTATGTTGTTGAGATGAACATCAAGTAGAGTAATCCACATGATGGATTATTAATACAATTGGGCAAGATATTGTCCATAAAAATCCCGCAGTAATGCTCGGCATAAAATAGTGATGATGCTCAGACTATCACACTGTTCCATTGCCCACAAATTCACTCCTGGAAATAATCAAATTCGATGAGTCAATAAAAAAATTTTTATTCATGGGGAAACATTACCCCAAAGCAAATCATCTGTGGGTGTTGTTGGCGTGCGTTGCATCGTCAACAGTGGAAATAGCGGTTAACGCGTATCTCCGATGTGATCTGCGGTAAGAAGCGCAACTTTCACTTTAACCGCTATTTCCGATCCCGATGTTTGTGACGACGCAACGAA
>KV920972.1:15457-29461 GCA_002081555.1 Protostelium mycophagum | reverse complement strand
AAAATTTGAATCCTGGGCATGATTCATTTGCTGCTCACCTTACAGTTGCCTTGAGGGAAACAAATCATCACTTCACAAAATTTATTGCAAGCAGCACACTAGAGTGCTCGTTCTCAATATAGACAAAGGACGATAACAACGTCGTCTGATGTGAGAATGGCGCCAGATTGACCTTCATCAGACGGAGGAGTAGAGTCCTCCAGACTCAATGCATGCGAGTTTTCCATCGCAGCTGTCATTTTAGCATTTATTTTAGCGTTCCAGAGTTCACGAAATCCAGAATAAACAAATTGTAGATAACAATAATGTCCAGAATAAACAAATTGTAGATAACAATAATGATATCAATGGAATTTAGTTGTTTTATTAGATACCGTCAGAGAGGGCAGCATACATGTCATTATCAGGCAACAATCAGTTCTTCCTTGGGAATAATATCACTGTTTGGGAGGTAGAGCATATGTTACATACACCTAAAAACTATACATTTTTGGATAATACTCACGCTGTCATAAGCTGCTGTACTGATGGGATCTGATGTTGCCCTCTGTCATGGTTGGTTGTCCTTATATACATCATTTGATGAACAGCATTTGCAGCCTCAAGACCCTCCTGGCTGAAAATTGTGATGCTTGGAAGTACTTGATCTGTACTGGTCCTGTTGCTCTTCCTGTGGAATTATTTCGGTATGCACAATAACAGAAGCCCCCAGCTGCTCTGTCATCTTCTCTAAAACGATCCGCTCTCTAGGATCAATTCTGGTACTATTTGTTGTCAAGATTTGGGGATATAAAAAAAGAATGGTGCGTACCATTGGTTGATGAAAGTGGTGAGTTTTAGGTTCCACAATGGAGACATCTTTAACGTTGCCAGACCCTCTGGGACCAACTCAAACACCTGTCACATGTCACCACAATCTTATAGATTCCGGAGCTCACATTCTGGCCCAAGTCACCGTATGGGATTTCATCATTGGATAGCATCGACCAGATCAGGATTCCTAGCGACCAGATGTCGCTTGCCGGGCTGTATATACCCCCCTTCATCACTTCCGGTGCCTATTGAGTCAGAAAAACACGTTACATTTCACCTCAGTCCTTACACTGTGTCTTCCCCTTTCTATCTGCTTTGCTGCTCTGTAACCGACCACATGTGCGATTCCCGCCAGTTTGACATGGACCTCCTCCGGTTTGCTGACCAACAGCACCTGTGACATTAAGAGATGGCTGATTATCCACCTCACCTTAGAAGGAACAAGAAGGCTATGCGCCAGGTTTTGTTGTTTCAGATAAGACAACGCCATTACGACTTGTACCGCTCTGTAATCTTTTAGTCATCGACATCATATTGGATAATGTCAAGAAATCACATGCTGGCTATCTCCTCGTCTTGGAGTTTTTGTTTTGACATATAAGAAGACAAGTCCCTGTCACACATCCACTCGTAGGCGATGTACGCGTCTGTAAACGTCAATCAGACATGATGACATGTTTGTGATGTTACCTTCGTCCGTGAATTTCTGGCAGATAAAATTGATGATGTGAGGGTGTCTCAATCCCTGACCAGATTAGAATTGAAAAAATACATCCAGCTGTTTCAGTGGCATAAGATATTTTGCATCTCACCTTTGCGGTTGTCGCCTCATGTAACAGTTTTTGCTTCATCACCCGATTTGTCGTTCTCTTCACAGCTACAGAAGTAGTACCACCATATGTTCCGAGCCAAACAGACGTGCCTCGCTCAGAGCTGTAGACTTCCGTGTCAAGCGTGATGTCGATGTGATCATTGCCGTCCGACTCCAATGTGAGGTCTTCATCATACCTCCTCTGCGAAACACCAATGAGATTTCATTCTGACACATATGGCATCATACCTTTTTTCTGACGACATACACTGCTACGACAGCAGCAACTGTCAATACCAGGACACCAATGACCACACCCACAATCAAACCGACCTGAACTCTTCTATTTTGTTTTGGACTGCTGACATTTTCCCGTTTTGTTTGCACAAGAGTAAAATTGGTGAGATGTGTTGTGCGGCAGGTGCAAAATGGTTTAGTGGGGTCATGCGTTGTAGTTGTGAGCCCGTCAGTAGCCCAGGAGGACGTCCTCTCATCAAAATAGGCGCATTCAAGATCTGTTAAAATGAGTCCCGAATATATCATACGCTGAGTGGATAGACCTTACCAAAGCCAGATGGAGGGAGTGTAGACGAGGTGATATTTATAGATATCGGCTCGAGCAGATCCTTTATTGGCATCTCATTCCCCATCTCATCATATAAATTCACACCCACAATACTTGCCGCCCTGAGGATTTTGAATACCCAAAATTTCCGCAAAATTCAGGATGACTCACACCGTAACATTCAATTGCGACTTGATGAAATTGGTATCTGTGACAGTGACAGAGCCGAAAGAAGGTGTATTTTTCTTGAACGCCGATGATGGAAAGATGACGGTCGTCCTGTCTGTCGACAGCTGTACACTTGACGTGTTTGTGATTCTTATGACCGTCAGATTCAATTGAGGTGATGTTTTAGAGAACGATATGACACTACTAGAGTTGATCAGTGCTCCGATGATCCATGCCGTGATGTCATTTAATGACGCAGCTGAGTCAAAAACTGTCAAAAATGTCAGTATACCCGACTTGACGTGGACTCACCAATTTCATCCAGTCGGGGAGTAAGTTCGTCCCATGTTGCGGAAGTAGTGCCCGTCTGGTTGCCAAGCGATACTCTTATCTCCTCCGAAATACCTGTTGAAATCAGCGTTGTAGATGAAATATATTTTACCAATCAAAGATGGCAATGCAAAATGGACCGCTTCATCACTTTGATTCACAAAATCACTGATCTGCTGACCATCAGATTTTATCTTTTGCATCTACAACGATCTCACCTGCTTGCCCCCTACTGTTACAATGAAGCATCTTTGGCCAGTCCCAAAGTTTTGACCCCAGATGGACATCAAGCCAGGGGAGACCGACACGTTGTAGATGGTCGGGGGTAAATACGTGATAGACGGTACAAAATGGTAAGGAGGGAGGGAGATGTACTGAGACTCTTCACAAGAAAATGGCGGGATGATGACGTCATGGTATTTGCCATCTAAGCTTACAACAACCTTAGATCCTAAGGGTGTTCATAAACCATATTCTTATTACGTGTTTACCAGTGGGAGAAATATCTATTAAATGGTGGTGAACAGTACGGTATATCTCCCTGTAGTTCTCGTTGTAGATGATTAGATGGGCATCATCCGTCAGTAAAAGTGTCAAATTGACTCCTGACATGTTGTGTGGAGGAAGAAGCACAGCACCATCAAAATGGAATATCTCGGCGTTACTTTGGGTGTCGTAAACTCCGAGTCTACCGGATGACATAACTCCGAACCCTTTTGTACAGTCTGGTGAAACTAAAACAAATTAAATCTACAATTACATGAAATAACTAACCGAGATGCATCTGCAAATCCAAACCAAGCGTGAAGTTCGAAGAAGACACAATCTTGTATCCTTCAGACTGCACAGTCGTGTTGTCACATGTCGGTCTCTCACAACACGAATCACCGCATTGATACCAATTGTACATGCACTGAGTGATGAATGTATTGGATGTCTGTCCACCAAGTATCACTGTGATTTGGACGTTTCTGTCTGTTTATCGTCAGACGAAAATGATCCTTGACCTCTTACCGAATATTGCTGTGTAGGTTATTTCGATTAAGATGTCGGTTCGGCTGGAGAAATTGGCCGGAGGGATCTTCAGATGTCATCTCGACCATCTACAACGAGCTCACCTGTGTGCTCCCCACAACCGCGATAATACAACTCTGATTTCCGAAATTGGTTCCAAATATAGACATCATTCCGTCTCTTATTGTCACGTTGTAGATGATAGGATTAGCATATACCACATTGATCACGGGGTAAAAGGGAAAGGTATTGAAGTAATTGGGTCTGCGTATCCGATTGACCACCCCGCACGAGAGGGCAGGAATAATGAATGTCTGATTTGTAATATCCAACAAAGAAATATCTTCCCCTATACTCAATCAGAAAGAATAAAGAGGCGCAAAATAAACCTAAAGGCGAACTCTGTACATCGTGGTGTACAGTCTGAAGCTGTACAATGAAATTCTGGTCGAATATGACCAAGTTACCATCATTTTTCAACACGAGTGTCAAGCTACTTGAAGGAAGGATGGGAAATATCTGTGAACTGTTCTTATCGTTAAAGTTGAGTCCGTTGAGCTCAAGATAAAGCATAGAGGGGGGCTGACCGCTAGTCATCAAGTGAAAAATTTCAGAGTTGTTTGCGGTATGAAAAACTCCCAGATGTCCTGAGGGGGTAATTCCAAAGGCCTTTGAACAATCCGGTGATACTACAAAGGATGAATACAATATGGAAATTTCATGGAAATTTCAGATTACGTACCGAGGTGGGTGGGGAAAGTCAAGTTGAGAAAATAAAGAGGTGACTCAGATACCATCTTGTACCCAGGTGACTTTAGAGGTGTATTTGGACAGACGGGCATCTCGCATGATTTACCGTTGCAGTCGTACCAGTTGTAAGCGTCCAAAGAGGTGGGTGAGGGGGCCTGACATTTTGCGAGATCGTAAGTCCCGTCAGGACAAACGCAGGTGGGAACTCCTCTTGTCAGTGCGGTGCAAACTTGACCCGCTGGGCAGATGTGCTCCGAACATACAGTTTGAATGTCCTGCGATTCATCAATTTCATCAATATCTCTATTCAATTTCGTACAGTGAAAAAGTTTAAACTCAAGATGAATGGAATTTGGAATTGTCCTCGCTCTTCACCATTGAAATAAATGATGAGCTGATTCAAATAAGTGTTGGGCGTCGAGCTCGTGTTGTCCGTTTTACCACTCAATACCACCATCCTGCCCTTCGAATAAGAGGGAGTTTTTGCATCAGAACCAGAGAAGATCCACAGCCAATCGTCGGCCATCATGTTCCCGGAAACCTGCCCACTTGGAGGAAGAAGCAGCTGTCCGTACATGAAAATCATAAAATCCTCATAGTTGGCGCCGATGGTGGGGTTCATCGTCCAGGAACTGGCGTTTCTGATTTCGTGGCCATTGTCTTGTGTGATGCCGAAGAATGAAGGCTTGGTCGTTCTGTTTAAGAAGCAGTTGTTCTTTCCGTCCACATAGGTCCGTGCAAACCACCGAACAGGATGTTTATAAGTCGAAAACCATGCTCCGGGAAGATAGTAAGTGACCGCGTGGCTGTTTAAAGTGAGCTTAATGTGAAGTGAGGAGTGAGGTACAAACTTCAGCCCAAATAAAGCCAAGAGCAAGAGACCTGTGGTGGTCATCCTTCTTCAACAATAATATTCTTTTCAACAGAATGGATCCCCTCGGGATTACGGAGTTCTCTGTGATTCATAATGAGACAGATGACTGACACGGGGAGCGTGTTTTCTTTCACCACCCCATCCGCCACTGTAGTTTGCCAAGGAACCACAAACGGTGGATGCACTATCCCAGTTCCAGAACCTGGAATCTCCAGTCTCACCAAGGGCCCAGACTCGCCCTCCAAAAATAAATTTTCTAATTTTAATTGCAATCCTTGAAAAAAACAAAAATTACAATGTATTGAATATTTAAGACAGTATTAAATGTCTAATTGGAGCCAGCAGCACAATGCATGGGGAAGAGCCACACAATTTTAAAAAATTAATTTGGTCTATTGCAAGGCTTTGAGAACTAAATTAGTGAAAAATCATCTGACATTTTTGAAAATAATATTATGTTATATTTAATATTACCCAGCAGACACGCATTTGCCATAAGATATACGGTAACATTAACGTGTTACTCACAGCAACAGAGCGGTAGTTACCGCAATTATTTTTCATATGAAAATTGTACCGCGGGTAATGTATGATTGAATGTGAAGAATGATTTTCGTTCACATGATCTTTCAGACAGACATCTCATGACTCTTTATTTCTTTCCCTTTTTGCCCTTCTTGGTGTCCGCCGCCTTCTCGGTTTGCTTGGGCTCCTGAAGGTGTCCATTCTTGGTGAATGCCGCGATGATCTTGGCTTGATGTTCTGGTGATAAGGGCTCCTTTCTTCTTCTGATCTCGAGCCATTCTTCTGATGTGTAGTTGTCCTTCACATGTCTGTCGATCTGGCTCGTCAAGAAGGCATCCCATTTGATTCTGGTCTCTTCGGGCAGCTTGTAAATGTTGAAATGTTCCTTCAGATTGATTTGTGCAGGTGTCAATCCGATCTTCTCATATGACTGCATGATGTAATCCTTGTCGATCGCCAATAAGGACCTCTTCTCTTTCTTGATGATCTCTTCCTTTCTATTCTGGGAGAAGGAGGCGTTCTTGCTCAAAGTTCTGGCGATCTCATACATGTTTCGCCAGGTGGGGTGATCTCTTGGGTAATCATGTAGAATGTGTGGGAAGTACTCTCCAAAGCCATCGAGGTGCTGTGTTGGGACATTTCTGGGGTTGACCTTCTCCATGACTTCACGGAGCAGCTCTGTCTTCTTGGCTAAAGCAGCAGCCTTCTTCTCTGCCTTGTGCTGGTAGAGTTTCGTAAAGAAGGCCTGGGTTCTATAAGTCGAGTTTTTATTTTTAGAAGTAAAGATTGTTTGTGTCGTGAATAAACACAGCACATCCTACAACGTAACACTTCTACATATACAACGTTGTAAATCACCGAAAGTTTCGTTGTAGATCACCAAAAACGGTCCGTTGTAGATAGACAGAAAACACTCACGAGTCCCTTGGCTCTCCTGCGGCTCGCCGCTTGCTTTTCGGTGAACTCCTTGGCATCTTCAAATGCACCAATGTAAGGGTGCTCTTTTGTTGTTTCGAGAAGCTCCTGTATCTCTTTATGGTCCTCAATCCAACTCTCTCTAAACTGAAAGATGAGTCATCATGTGTCTTTGAAGGTTCCTCGCGCCAAATTTGGGTGTTTGAACTTTAAAAGATGAGATAATAAAGTTTAATTGTGTCTCTTCTGTTGGATATTTGAAGACTTTGCAAAGATCACACTTTAGCAATGATGATCATGATCTGAGTGATATGAGATGACAAATCGTACCAGATGGGTGGCATCAGTTGGCAGCCTGTCTGGAGCCTCATCGGCAAGCTCTTCTACAAAGAGCCTCACGTCTTCTCGCTTCACTTTTCCGGGTCTAGGGATTTCTGCGATTTTAGAGAATTGATCCCAGATCCCATCATGTACTTCTGGTTGTGTTCTACTCCTTCTCATCTTTGTGTATGTGTCTACGGCTCGTTGAATGTAAACCTCTAATGAGGCTGTTGTGTTGGCATAAGTGTTGGTGGTCAAGAGCTTTTGTGAGGGGATGGAATGTCCTTCCTTCTGTAAAGCCTTGGCGGTGAGAGCTTTCAATTCGGCGAGAGTAGTACTCGAAGGAAGTGTTTTTTGGAGCTCGGACATTCTGGTGTTGAACATACGAGGGAACCATTCCTGCAAAATCCTGAGCTTGGCGATGGAATTAGCCGTCCTCTCGAAGTTGGCTTTCAATTCGATAATCTTTCTGAGATTGTTGCTAATGTTTTCTTTCTTCACTACAATGTCCTTATCGTCAATAGTGAAGGTATCTTCCTGAAGAAGGTAAATAGATGAAAATAAGATTTGAACATACGCTCTTCAAGGTGATTTGAAAAGGTACAGGATCTATGAGATCCAAGGA
This sequence comes from Protostelium mycophagum, assembly GCA_002081555.1. NCBI lineage: Eukaryota > Evosea > Variosea > Protosteliida > Protosteliaceae > Protostelium > Protostelium mycophagum. The sequence goes on along the minus strand of KV920972.1, from coordinate 21,750 downwards.
TTCCCAATCCTGGAGTCGAGGGTCGAGAGCAGTGTCATCTGGATAAGGGTCGTCATAATCAAGGTCCTCAAAAGCAGGGTCGTCAAAATCAAGGTCCTCAAAAGCAGGGTCGTCATAATCAAGGTCCTCAAAAGCAGGGTCGTCTAAAGCAGGATCGTCGATAAAATCATGGTCGTCAGAAAAAGCAAAGTGATCAAAAAGAAGGCTTTCTTCCTCCTCCGCCTCCAAGAACATGTCTGGGACGTCGTTTAAGAGATGTATAGCTCCCATGGCATTCTCGAACCCTAATAAAGTTATTTGGAGAAGGAAATGGAGGTCTCACGTATGGATTTTTCAGATTCGTCTATATCATTAGAGTCCTCCTCCTCCTCTACTTCGAGTGCTCTGCTGTTTGAAAAACAACGCATGTTGGCCGGTTTTAAAAGGGCGATCTTTGAATGTTTGAAGTTGACTCTAATGGGACGGGGTGGAGTCAAACCCCTTCCAATTAGGGCTGCTCTGAGCATTTCCTGTTCAGATCTGATGTGGGATGAAGGTGATCTTCGCGTAAGAAAAATACCTTTACAATTTCTGGACTTTTGTTTCAAAACAAACCGATTCATTGAGCATCGACATCAACAATAATGGAAGTAGAACCGACAAATTTTGCTTCAGATCACCCTCTTATTTTGGGATTTGTCTCTTTGATCGCGACATGCCTCAGTATTGGTTTATGTGCATCCCCCTAGTGAGTAGTCTTCGATGATCTGCAATTCTTAGGAATGCAGTCAAGTGATCAAAGATGTGCGACGATCGGGCTCTACAGGCAATCTTCCTTGGGCTCCATTTTTCTTCGTCCTATTTAACGCACTCCTTTCAGTTCTTTATGGATACATCAGCGACAATCAGACAGTTGTTCTCGTGAATGGAATCAACATATTCATTTCCTCTTATTTTGCGACTGTATATTACAAATACTCCAAAGACAAGGTACGAGAGCGCTGATACATTGCGACTCAGATGAACAGGCAGGAATCAGAATGTGGTTCGCTTGTGGTGGTGTCTTCCTCCTCGCATTGTTCTATCACATCTTCTACCGAGTGGATCTCGCCGCTGCAAGAACACATGTTGGAATAATCGCAAACCTCTTTACACTGTGCATGTTTGCAGCTCCTCTCGGAACTGCCGTAAGTGCACATCTTCATGATTCACATTGATTATTCCAGGCGACGGTGATCAAAACAAGAGATGCTTCATCAATCATCCTGCCTCTTGCTGTCACTTCTTTTGCATGCTCTTGCAGCTGGGCCCTCTTCGGCTTCATGTTGAATGATTTCTATATCTACGCACCCAATGTCGCAGGAGCGGTGCTGTCCTCATTACAGCTGGCTTTGGTGTATCTTTACGGCTCTAAACCTATTGGAGAGAAGGTGCTGCCAGAATACATGATGTGATTTATTTTATTCATCATCGAGTAATCGATCCTCTTCGTCTTCATTAAGAAGCAGAGAAGGTCTCGGCTTGAAATATTTCTTTCTGATCGTGACGATGGCAAAAGCGGCCACCACGATCACAAAGACAGTACCTAAAGACATCAACATCGCAGACGTGAACATGTACAGTTTGGAGTTATTTGCTGCAAAAACGTATTTCTCCGTTGTTTTGCGTCTCTTTGAGGAACACTTTGACACGAGCCAATTTTATTCGCCAAAGTCTTTGTCACAGCTTTTGGCGGCTTTACTGAAGAGACGGTATTTACTTGTCTTTTTGTGCATTTTGCTGTTTTTACCGCAAACGCACATCTCGATCTGAAGAATAAAATCGTACCCAAGAATCCCAGCGCGATAAACAATTTCCAAAGACCCTCTTCTTCAGGTTCATCAGGCTTGCTCCTGTGAGTTGTCGAGGGGATTGTTGGTGTTGTGCCAGAGTAGGAGTCTGTGGTACTTGGAGGAGTTGTCTTGAGGTTGTCAGTTGTAATGGTGGGAGCGACATTTGCGTTAGAATGCGTCTCGTCGGTATCAACATGTCAAGTAGCATGTCTCAAATACTGTGCTCGCGGTACGCATCCAGGATCTTCTGGCGGCAAAGCCGCGAATACAAATAAAACTGACACAACTCCTCATAAGACAGCCTCACCTGTGTAGGAGATGGTCCGGGGAAGAGGAGAGGTGTGCTGGGGCCACTGCAGATGTCTTGTCCATTGCTCACTGATGTGCCACAAACCACCACTGTATAGCTGCAAATGTTTCAATTCCAGCCAAATAAGTTTCATTCTGATGCAACTCACTTGCGTGGAACTGACGAAATTTCAGCGGAATTTACCGGAAAATATACTACTGGTTCGTTGCTCTCAGCGTCAGAATCCCACGATGTATCCCCATCGGTCAGTGTGTATCTACAACTGTCAGAGTTTTCTTCGAGGTTTTTATTTCTGAGGATTTTTCGATTGAGATCCGTGTGATGTCTTGATCAAAACAACAACAAATCTCATTTTGCTGTAACAACTTTAAAGAGCCACGACATGCAGCCTTTACAATAAATGCAGACGCACGTGTGATTTGCCGCGATATATTTTCACAAAGACAATGTTCAGAGGTGGTTTTGTGATGTGATGCAACACCATCACATCTAGTTTCCACAAAAAACAAATCTTCAAAGATCAAATGAATTTTTGTGAAAAGACAGGTGAAAAATAATTACTCACTTGGAAAGTATGTACACAGCCGCACAAGATGTCGCCGCTGCAGGCTCCTGGCAAATAAATTCCATGATTGGGATGTCATTTCTGACACTTAATATGGTGGGTGGATCTATTTTTGGAAGCCCCGGAATGAGATGCAAACCGTACTGATCTATCTTTTTCAAAAGAAATTCAAAATTCATTTATTGTCAGAAAAATCAATTTGAATCAAAAAATTCTCAGAAAGAGTGAAATTTTTTTCAAATAATGACAATAAATAATTAAAATTAAAAAAATATAAAAAAACCTGTGGTAATACTGCTTGGTTGTGTGCATGCGTCAAAAGCGGTAAGGCCTTTTCTTGCAGCTTTATAGGTCACATTACCCGAAATAATTCTGGTGTTGCGTAACGCAATGCCTTCAGTGTGAGAGATCGACAGGTGACATTGGGCATCAATGTACATGTCTGTCACCCCGGTGATGACGTCAGCATCCGGCTCTGCTATTTTTAGAACTTTGTTCACGGATGTATCACTAGAATGATATACTCCACAAACATGCATATCGTAAACATTGCAGAGTTCACATTACGTGAAGATTCTCGGTAATTATTCTGGAACAACTACATTGTCGAATGAACTTACTGTTGAGTACGATGGTGATCACACTTGAAAATATTTTGGTGTGCACTGACTGGAAAGGTTCAGTGAAAGTCATCTTTCTAAATCTCAAATCACATTTTCAGTATAAATAAATATAATAAAATTTGTAAAAATATTGTGAAAATAAAATTATTGACAATGTCAAAAATAAAACAAAAAAATTCGGAAAAAAAAAATGAAAAAAATTTCAGAAAAAAAATAAAAAATCTCGGAAAAAAAATAAAAAAATTGAAGAAAATACTGACCCAGGCAATTTTGAATGAATTTAAATCGATGTTGGAACAATTTCTAAGTACTAAATAACCCATTCCACTCATCTTGCTCGAATCCAAGAACTTGACTTGTCCGTTGATAATGGAGAAGGTAATGTGCTCCTCAACAACCAGAGATGATTGTATGACCACTTTGCTATGGTGACGTCAAGAATTTTACTTCTGAAGAAAATATTTTACCCTTCAACAGAAAGAGTGCCGGAAGGTCCTCCACCGAAAAGAGAGGAGCCTTGTAATATGAATGCGTCTACTTTGATGTAGGTGTTATGTGCGACACTGATGTTGCAGTGACGCAATGAGAGAGATCTAACTGACACCTGACATGTGTCAAAAGTGTCATATGTCAGTCCATGTCCACGCAAACTCGCTCAGCGAATCAAATATAAAAGATTGCAAAAAAATTAAATAAAATCAAATAAAAATTAAATTACATTTTTTGGAAGATGTAGTGTCGAACTGTCACCATCCAAAAGCATTGATGGTGAGTTAATGTTTTGCGTCCAGGTGATCACGTGACCGTTTCTGACCCTCAATATCTCCGGGGTGTACTCACTGGCCCAATTACTTGTGCCGTTGGACAAGACCATCACATCTGCGACTACAACGGACCCCTTCTCGTGGTTATTTTTCACTCTTATTTGCGGTAACAAACGAGCACTTCGCGTAAATTACCGCGATAAAAACACTTACGATACGCATTTCCGCACCCATGAATGTGATGGACATGGTAGAGTTCAGCGATGCCCCTTGCGTGTTCACAAACATGGATGGGATTATGATATCTCCATCGGTTGTCATCTGTGCCCGGTTTATCCAGGTACCACCTGCTGTGTCATTCATTTGTCAACAGATTTCTGTGAAGAATAAAAATTATTTTTATTGTCAGAGGATAACAAAGGTTTTCACAGACTTTGCGCAAGATGAGAATCCCATCGTCTCTTGTGCATTTGGATGTGATCTTTAAAGAGGTGCTTCATACCTAAGCAGCTGGGCGGTGCAGGTGTTTGGTTCCATAAACTCATCGGGTAGGTCGCTTCTGCAGAAAATAAACCGTAGTTGTCCAAGTTCATCAGACATTCCAATCTGAGCATTGTCAGAGCAATCAGGACCAAAGAGGTTCACCTTGCATTATTGAAGGTCTGTATGTGGCCGTAGTTTGTAATGTTCGATATGTATGGAAATTTGCTTGAGAGGGTATCTCCACCGTCAATGTTCAATTGCGCATTTTGGTTGTTGGTCAGTGCATCCTCATTGAGCTTGATATCTGCGGAGGAGAATAGCTCTATAAAATTGTTGTTGATCACCGCTAAGCCGCCAAGCACGCCCGACACGGTGAGGTTTCCATTTACGGTTATGTTTTGCTTCGCAAAAGATCCTATTGATTCAGAATGCATCTTTGCATGTTCTTTTCGTTTCACCTCTAACCGCCCCCCCGAGATCGATTTGGATGGAAGAGCCGGAATCAATCAGAATGCTACCCGTCTTTCCCGATAGAGTCAAAGTTCCACTGACTACAAGAATGGAACTGTCGTGTGTCATTTATTAACGAATAGAAGATGATAAGATAATACTTATTTGTCAGAGTGAGGGAAGTGAGTGACACCTTGCTTGTGGTCGTTAAGAGGACATGATTTCCGTTTGAAAAGATGGCGTCGTCAGCCTGCTGTGGCATGCAAGACCACATCGCGGGGTCCGTGAAGGATCCGCCATCAGTGCCAATCCAGTTGCATGTCTTTGCTACTATCCCAAGTGCTAAAGAGAGCAGACACACATACTGGAAGAGGTTCATCAGTCGTATTGAGAATCACCACCACACGATTCGAACGTAAATAGATGTGACTACAACAAATTTTCCGAGACACGCTTTCAAATTGACAGGCAATCCCGCCAACATCCGCCCAACTAATATTTTTCCAAAGCATCTTCTGCAAACAATGTCATCCTACTATTCTTTGCGCTTGTTAGGTAAAGATAATTCCCTGGAAAATTCTAGAGTTTGTACAGCCACACGGTAAGTTCACATCAGGAGCAGAGGCTATTCTTGGTAACTGCCATTAATTCACGGTAACAATTGTGAAGGCCTTTATTACTCGGCTAGTTTTTGTTTACTATTGTACAGTTGCTCCATTGTGCGACGCATCTCGGCGATTACTTTGCGCATTCCTTGGTTCTAAAGCAGGTCAGCACTGTACAATTTGGGCGGATCTTTACAACTCACGGTTGCATACCGTGAATGCATGTTAATTAACCGCATCTTTTTGGGCGGGGAGGAAGAACAACCAAATTTTGTCTTGCATCTTTTTCAAAACTTTTTGATTGATCATTAGACAAAAATGAGATGGAGATCAGACTCACATGAGCTGTGATTTCTTCCACTTTGGCTTTATGTTCTTGCAGGCTGCTTCTGAGCTCGTTATTCTCCCTTGTTAATGTCTCTGTGTCTTGTCAATCAATTTCATCAGTTGCATCAAAATGTATTTGTGGCCGATTTTCGTCGAAGCACGAAATCTGCTCTGACACAACTTGTCAGTATTTCGCGTCTGCGAGGTTGAACACATGGCAGAGAAAAGTGGTAATCAAGTAGAGGACAACTGACCTGCAATCCTCTCGTATTTAATCTTCACTTGCCTGAATCACAAATTAGTCCATGAAAGTTGTGTGAAGCTCTATAATTGCAAAACCTCAAATCACTACAAC
>KV920972.1:0-12825 GCA_002081555.1 Protostelium mycophagum | reverse complement strand
GCAGCACAACAAGAAGTCAGGAAGTTAGTGGCGTAGTAATGGCATACTCATGTACCCGATCATGACGATCATTCAAACTTTTAAAAATTCAGAAATAATTTCAAATATTTTTCAAAGATTATTTTATTTTGAAATTAATTTTCGACGAAAATTCTCGGCACAAATAATCGGTCTCAGGACCTCACACGTTATGATGTTGGCTGCAGCAACGGATCAGAGGCCGAAATCGTCGATGGGTTTTCGTACTACACTGTGGACAATCCGTCTTGTCAATTTTCAACTTTCATGAGGAAGACACCATCAGGTGAAGAGCAGGTCGTTTTAGACTTGGACAAAGAGGGAGAGGACCTTAGTGTGAGTTTTAATATTCTTTTGGCTGAGGTGATGTGACGGTATCTACCGTGGAAAAGACGGTAAGATACCGTCCACCAATCATTTTGGATGACGTGTGTATTTCTTTGGATCTTATGATATCGTAGTATATCGGCCTGGGAGTCACCAAGATATCAGAGGACCATAATTTGATGGCCTACACACTGGACGAGAAGGGTGACAGCATCTACAACTTGTATCTAAGAGATATCAACACGGGTGTCAAGACGAAGGTGAGATATGATGAGATCTACTTCTTTCCCTGCATTATTAGGATGCTATATTTGGATTATTTGTGGTAAAATTGAATGCCAGTGTTGTATTTACATCGCAGTGTTTTGTATTTGTGGATGTCGCCACGTCACGAAAATCCCAAAGGCATTATATTACAAACGCATTCGATATTTTAGTAAACCGCGAATAAAAGTCCACTTTGATGCAACTATAACGCTGTAATCTACAACGAGACAAACTCATGACACATACAGATGAATGTCACCGGCGTTGGGAACGTAGAGTGGAACAAAAGCGGTGACAGCATCATATATACCCTCTGTGACGAGATCAGAAGGCCTCATCAGGTTGATTTTTGTTTTTCAGTTGCAGACTCTTTGAGTTGGTGAATTATTTGGATGAGGCCATCTTGTTGGTGATGTCGCCACAATGCAAAACCGATGCGGCAAAGCCAAAGTACAACTATGGAAATACAATTGGATGATTGATTTGGTTGTAGGTGTGGGCTTTTTGTCTCAAAACAAAGCAAAAGAAGAAATTACTCCACGAGTACAACCCTTCATGTTACATCGACATCATCAGCACAAAGGACAAAGAGTTCATCACCATGAATTCCTCTTCTAAAAGATCATCGGAGATCCACATCCTGCCCAAATCATATCGATATGATGATTTGATGGGATTGACGGATGTCCATCGTGATGACGTGGCGGGGTCGGTCTGTTCAGTTGATTGTATATTGGTAAAAGCAAGAGAAGAAGATGTTGAATATTACATGGAGCACATGAAGGCGAGTTGTAGTGCGCCAACATTTTCAGAAGATGACGTCATTCAGGGCACATTTTACGTCATCACGAATCAAGATGGGAGGAGTAATTACGCCGTGATGAAGACTGTAATGATACATCAACACTTTACAAAATGGCAGACAATATTAGAATCACAAAACAACATAAAAGTAGATGACGTGGACGTGTTTTCGGTGAGTTCTATCGACAGATTCTACCTTCACATTCTTGTTCCGGTGTCGTTGACGCGAAAAGTGGCGGTAACTACCGCGAGATATATTCTCAGGCTGATGAATCTTCAGGACTATTTGGTGCTATACGAGAAGGTAAAAGGCGTGTCTAAAATGAGATTACTTCATTTGGAATCTCCACATAAGGTAATATAATATATATATAATATATACAATATATAATATGTAATATATACATATATAATATATATACATAATAATATGTAATATATACATAATAATATGTAATATATACAATATATAATATATTCGTTGTGTTGAGGTTTTTGTCACGCGTCTTTGCGTAAAATAAACTTTGTGGTGTACTTTGAGTTTGCGGCATAGAACTACAGTCATATAGGTCATTCAACAAGTAGCAGAGCCAAAGGCTCCACATCTCACGATCCAGTGTGTTTTTATTATTTGTGGATTTGAAAGACGATATTGACCGGAGTGATTCAAAGTATTTCGTTCACCAATACATGCAAGATATGAGTGAAATGCATCTTTGCGGCTTAGCCGGCAACTCTTTGCCACGAAAAGCTCCATCTTATATATTACTATTTTGATATCTTTAAGGTGGAACACGTAGAGCTCCCTGAGCATGTAAAGACGATCCGTTTGGGTGTTAATATGGTGAGGGATTTTGATGAATTTTCTTGCAATATTTCAGTACGGGTTGTCACAGTAACAGGCCGAAAATTGAATGTTTTATTTATAAAGTTTCAGTACGGGTTGTCACAGTAACAGGCCGAAAATTGAATGTTTTATTTATAAAGAATCTATTTTTGCGTCTGCACAACATAAATTGACACGTGTCATTTTAAAATACTCATGACGACAGGACATCAACGGCAAAGTCAGGTTTCACGCGAGCTCTTTGACCTCACCAGACTGTACTTATGACTTTGATTTGAAAAGCAGAGAGTTCCACGTGTTACGAAAAGGTAATATGAATGGGTCACAAAGACGCACAAAGCACCAGAAATATTTATGGCAAAGCCACATTACAAAAATACACTTGTAGATGAGCTCACCTGTGCGACAAGATCACGTGACGAATGAATCATCTTGGAAATTTCATTGAAATCTCCAGATTCACTTCCTGATTCCGTGGAGATGGTTTGTACAAGAGTTGACGTCACATCACGTGACGGTACAGAGGTCCCACTCACCATCGCTCACAGAAAGGGTTTACAATTAGATGGAAGGTTTGTATTTCATGTGAAATACCTCACATATGTGACATCACCACCACTCTTTCAACCTCTTAAGAAATTAACCTTTTAAATACCTGAATGCGTCCCAAGGTTTGGTACCGCGGGCACAAATATTTGAGACCTGCATGATCCGCGTGATCTACCGATGAGACGCATTCAGGTATTTAAAGGGTGAAAAGGTCACAATGTGCTACCGCATGACAGAAAGGTCAAAGACGCAAGAAGACTACATTTCAATGTGATGCTGATGATTCACTGATATCACAAGGAATCCGATGTTGATGCTTGGATATGGAGCATATGGTGAAGTGATGGAGAACACTTTTGAGGAGCAATATCATTACCTGATGCGAAATGATTGGGTGATCGGGTTGGCACATGTCAGGTACGTACATTTCATTCATGACAACATGAGAAACCGAAACATATCCTTTCGAGTCTGTCATGTAAAAATAATTTTAACAAGAATAGAGGTGGCGGCGAAGTCGGCAACGAATGGCATAAAGAGGCCATGAGATTGACCAAAAACAACTCTTTCGATGACTTCATTGCCTGCACGGAATATTGTATCACGCGAGGATATAGTCGGGCAGACAAGATGGCTGCCATGACAGCAAGTGCCGGCGGGTTATTGTTAGGTTTGATCTTGACGATTTACGGTTTCATACCGTGATCTCTGCGTTATTAACGCGTTCCTTATCATTCTTGGATTGACTTGAAGCAGCTGTTTCCATCAACATGAGGCCAGAATTGTTCCGAGCAGCGGTAATGAAGGTTCCATTCGTGGAGGGTATGTTGACTTGATTTATTTTATACTTGTTTGTAAAGAGGAGATGTCGATGTATTTTGATATGCAAAATGAGATATCATGTCAATGTCTCAATGTGACAAATCAAGATGTCTTATGAAGATGACATGTGCAGTGATGACCAGTATGATGGACGATTCTTTACCCCTGACACAGCACGAATATGACGAATGGGGTAATCCGATGACGTCATCTGACGTATACGACTACATCGCAAACTATGACCCTTTTTTGTGAGTCTCTTCGTGCTCGCCGCAGGTCTTGACCAAATCTACTCAACTTACATTTCTACAACTGACAAATACCAGGAATATTCGTGATAACAGCATATGGCCAGCCATGTATATCACAGCATCTACACTGGATGACCGTGTGCCTTTTTGGATTCCCGCCAGATATGTCGCAAAACTGAGACACCATCTACAACCAGACAGAAGCAACGACGTGATTCTGACAGTCGACCACACTGTGGTGAGATCTATTTTTGGAAGTATTTTTCTCTGAATCATTCTGACCTTGTACAGGGTCATTTTGGGGATGGAGGCAGGGAGGGAGGGAGAAAATCCAAAGCAAGAGAAATCGCGTTTCTGATGAACCATGTTCAAAAATAAATCTTGGAAGCCTGAAAAAACTCGTTTTGGGGTTGTAGATCAACCGACTGCTTGTTTATATTGATATTATTGAGATATTTTTGTTGGGAGTTCCTTCGACCAATGTCTCTGCCTTCCTCAGCGATTTAAGGTGATTTTGACATTTTTTGGATGATTCCACTTACGTAACGATGTACTGGGTTCTTCTCAATAGTGATGAGGCACAACAGTGTACAGGGTCATTTTGGGGATGGAGGCAGGGAGGGAGGGAGAAAATCCAAAGCAAGAGAAATCGCGTTTCTGATGAACCACGTTCAAAAATAAATCTTGGAAGCCTGAAAAAACTCGTTTTGGGGTTGTAGATCAACCGACTGCTTGTTTATATTGATATTATTGAGATATTTTTGTTGGGAGTTCCTTCGACCAATGTCTCTGCCTTCCTCAGCGATTTAAGGTGATTTTGACATTTTTTGGATGATTCCACTTACGTAACGATGTACTGGGTTCTTCTCAATAGTGATGAGGCACAACAGTGGGTCGACGCCATCACCACGGAGAGAAATGTGAGTTGTAGATCTCATTGTAGATGAAGAATAATTTTATTCTTCAGGTGGAAGTTACATCGTCAAATGATAATGATATAGAAGACATGTGCGCACTTCTGGGCCCCAGATTACGTAATATTCATTTTCCCGCCACAATCGCCATTATAAAAATTGAATTTTTTCAGTGTCGCCAGAAACTACCAAAAAGATGGGCACAATGGGCCACCAAAGGTCGCAGTTCAATGCGCAAAAAACTCACCTCGTCCCAAATTCCCGGCCCAAATTTGCGGTTCGTCCCAGTTTCAAGAAACAGGTATGTCTCTCACAATGAGACCGATTTGAATTGCTGAGATTTGTTGGATGAAAAAATATTTTTAAGAAATTGTGGGTCAGGACAATTGGCGCCAACCCTGACATGTCAGAAAGCAAGCTAAAAACTCCCTCAACCCACACGTTATATTTGCGTATGTTACCACGAGGAATTGCGGTAAGGCGGTAATAATCCGGATCACTTAAATGAAACACGGTCATTCGCCCGTTCGTTAATATGAGATACCCAATCATTATTTGCACACCTGAAAAATGGAAGAAGCAAATAGAAAGGCTGCAAACAAGAAGATCCAGGAGTACCTCTCTTCAAACGGAGATATAGAAGTGGAGATACAAGAACAACCTGATGAAGAGAGCGATGTGGTGTTACTCTCAGTGTAAGCCCCAAGCCTCTTGGAACGTTTGATCCTCCTCTGATTGATACGCAGGAAGAAGGTTTATAGCTCGTGTCATGATGGAGAGGTTTTTCATCAACATTACTGCTCTCTCCAATACTGGGTTTTCCATCATGGCACAAGATGGAGGGAGAAAGACCAAACTGTCTCTCTCGGTGTTATTGAAGAAGTCCAGCTTCATCGTGTACCAGGCAGACAAGAAGGGTGAGTTTATTATTCTTCTGCCGCGCTGAAGAAGTGTAGTCGGAAAGATTTTATGGGATTCTCCAGAATGGTCTTCGTTGGAGAAATACTACATCGGGCAGATCTTAATCTGGTTTGTCATGGATCTTTAGATGACTCTGAATCATTCAATAGTGGTGGAAATTCGACCGTGATCACAGCCGAGGAGAAGAAGGACAAGCAGAGAGACGTCGTGATCAAGCTAATCGATCCAGAGGGTTCAGCTGGTGGGAGGTGGAATCAAATCATCTAGGTTCACCCTGATCTGCAAATAGGAACGAAGTCTACTGTATAGAGACGATCTGTAAAAAGAACAAGCGCAACAGCGTCCTCCAGGTCTTGGACAAATGTTATTCACTGGAAGACGAATGTCAAGAGGGTTCAATGGCAATTGTATTCGAGAGGTTTGTGTCTCAGATTTCAACCTGCTTCTGATATCTCTTTCAGGGCTGAAGGCTCTCTTTGTTGGATTACGGAAAAAGGACTGTTGAAGGATGAGGACAAATTATTCGCACTACTGGACATTGCGCAGTGCCTTCAAGACATTCATCAGAAAGCGTTTCTGCACATGGATATCAAGGTTTGTGAATGAGACATCTGAACATAAAATCTTATCGACCTTAAGCCAGATAATCTGTTGATGATGTCAGACAAGACTTGGAGAATAGCTGATTTCGGTGGGTGCATCTTCCGGGGCGATGTCATTGACATGTCATAGGGTTGTCCCAGAGAATTTATGACAAGGGGGTTCAATGTGGGACTTATGAATACATGGGTGAGGCATACAATCTGAAAGACATACAGCGCCTGAGGTTATGACCCCGACGGGAGAGAAATTCACACGCGCCGCCGATGTTTGGAGTCTCGGTCTGGTATTCTACTTCGTCTTTGCTGGAAGTGAGTGGATGTTTTTCGTGACATCAAAGATGATACCTGTAGATCACCTGGTCACCCATCCCGGCCAGAATGCAACTCAAGACATGATCACCCCTGCACTCCGCGGTTTGGGAGAGGAAAAGATCGCCATCCGCAAACTTATTTTTGGGTGAGTGCAGACATCAAAGAGAATGTTAAATGACACAGAATGACGCGCATCGAACCAGCTGAGAGATTACCCATTGGCAAAGTAGTCGAGACGTTGCAGAATCTGATCACTCTCCAACGCAGAGCACGTCGTTGATTCTAGTGGAAGAGTCCAGGATTCAGAAGACGGACTGAAATCTTTACGATAGATTGCAAACAAACGTGTAAATTTATTTTTGTTTCATCTTTCCTTTTTTGGGTTGTAGTTTGTTCGGAGGCCGCCCCCTCCTTGGTTTTACTGCCTCACTTATGGCTATGTCGGATCAGTCACATCACAAATCATCACAGCACAAAAGATATCTATGAATTGCAATCGTATTGAACCGCTTGTCAAACTGTTTTAATTTTGTGTCTGTGGATTCACGAAAAACACATTCAAGAACTTGGAAGATGACTTTGCGGTAAAACCGCAATAAAAACGCAATCTCATGGTATGATGATGAGCAATGTAAAGACAGACCATCAGCTTGCTCCGACTCTGCTTCCGTAGACACATCATCATCGTTTGTGATTTGCCATGTTTCTGCCGGTTCTTCGAAATTTGTGATTTGGATCTTCTGAACCTTTGGATAAGTCTTTCCGGCCACGTTTTCCACCATGTCGGTCATGTACTGAGCTGTAACAATTTCAGAATGTCATTCTTTGTGCTTTTTTAACTCTATCTAAAAGTTTTGTAATAGACAACATTTTGTGCTTGTACTTCCAGAAATACCAAGTATTAATGTCTAAAGAAATTCGTGCCGCGGGTTTTGCGAATAAAAGCTGTTGACCTGCTCTGCACTGAGCTTCTCTTGTGAAGAGTGGCAAGTAGTTGACAAGACCACGCTGTGTGCACCGTTCTGTGGCAACAAGACTCAGTATCCGCATCCACTGTGATGTGTCAGATCGTGTTTTGCATGTAATGTCATGATGTGACGTGACAAGTGTCAAAATGACAGAATTGATACCTCGATAGGATCTTCCCTTTTCTCCTGCTTCTCTCTTGATTTGATGAAAATGCTGAATCATCAGATGATGAATGATGACTTGGAAGTATATTTCGCCACCAACAAAAGGCAAAACCAAATAGTTTTCTTGCATTGGGAATCCGTTGTAACAGTCCCATTTTAAACATAAAAATAAATGCGGATATATTTAAATACTTTGTTGTCGCTGAAATGAAATGTTGGAGACTCACTCTTCTTTCATGACCGATTGTGCGGCGTGATTGATGAGTTCTAGTGTCGTCTTTGGTTCTGTTAACCGGCTCTCATTTATGCTAAACACTCTGTTGAGGCCATCCAAAAAGCGAAAAACGGATGATGTGATGAGGTCGACATGTCTGAGATTGCATCAGAGTCATGATTTCGAATGTGAACTTTTCATTATGGGAAGGCAATCTCCACAATATATATAATGAATTTTTTTTACAAACTTTTAAAGATCCTGGAACAAAGGCATTTTAATAATTCCTCCCTTGATGTATGAAAATGTCTCGAAAACAAAGTTGAATTTAACTCACTCTTCTGATTCCGTCAGCTTCTTTATACTCGAAGTCATCTGATCATTTTCAACTTCATGTTGTAAGATGATGAATCACCTCATGGAACCCATTCCCTGTCTGCTCTTCTGTATAAAATGTGACAATTGCTTCGTTCATGATTTCCAAGTCATCCTTTGGTGTATCAACGTAGGATTTCACTGCCAGCAGGAAATGTTGTCTTCCATTGACTGACTTTCTGAGCTGACGGAACTCGGCCTCACCTGATCATTTTAGTGGCGGACAAAGAAAGTGTTTCACCTAATCCAAAGAGCTTCCTTGCTGAACGCACTTTCGATATCTTTTTCGATTGTTTGTTTGTTTCTGAGGTCGATGATTCCTCTTCCTCAACATGGCCATTTTCTGTTGCTGCAACGCCTCCATTCATTCGAGAAGGAGAAGAGGGAGGGGTTGGCTCCGGATCAGACTCAAACATGTTTCCATTATATGATCCTTCAGATCTATCTTCAGCCGCCCTTCTTCTTTTTTTTGTCATGATGTGATGTGATTCAGATCAGAGATGATCCGAAGAATTACGTAAATCTGGGATTTCTGATATCGAGTGGTCCATGAAGTGCAATCGCTGTGGAGGGACGCTTGTTAAGAGAGGACCAGATGTCGCTTGCAGCTCTTGCGGTTCCCTCCAACAAGATCAGATCCAAGAAGCTCAGGAATATACAGCCACTTTCAAGTCCCTCTCCGCTGTTTCAGGAAAGAAAAGAGGACGAACAATAGAACAGCTGGATTTTAATGAGGCCGCCATGAAGCTCCTACTGTTGACAGTAAAGTCATTGATAGAGGACTGTGGAGTGACTCCAGCGATTACAAATACAGTCGGTCATCTGTGGCTCAAACACGTGGTGAACAAAATGTGGGTTCATTTTCACATTTCGAGGATAAAAATTGAATGAATGCAGCGATGAAGAAAAGATTCTGTCTCAAATTCACCCGATCTGCTTTATTTCCTGCTTGTACCACAAGGAACCTGTTCTTCCTGGTGATTTTATGATCTGGGTATCACAGGGCAAACTGCCCCTATATAACATCGGTGAGATTCAATCTAGTTGTACATTGAAAATATAATGAACTTATACACATTCCATCCTCTTCTTCTGTTTGGCACGAGCTCAATCTTATTTGTCTTCTCTTTGTCATTAAGTTCACCGAACATTAGGAGGAACACCTCTTCCCGAGAAATTGGAGGAGGAGCTGGACCCAGATATCTACTCACAACTCCATCAGTCTTTCCCATGTCTAACACCAAAGGTACTTGTCATTTGTCAATGTTTCTGATTTGTATTTCATCTTTATAAATATATCCACACGTATTTTTATATTTATTATACGGTGCAGAAATCACGATTACGTACCGTAGTCGTTCACGGTAACTACCGTCACCGCACAGTCGTTTTCTTCTCTTTGATTTTCAACAGAACGAGCTGCAAAACCCGGAAAACAACATCAGAGTAGACGAGTACACTGTGGCCTGCAGCGTGTTCCTTGTCGCTGTCAGGAGCTGTTGCGATGGTGATGTCAATCTGTTGAAAGATCTGGATCACTTCGTGACACGTCAGAGTCACGTGTACCCAGGACTCAGCGGGTGATTCTATTTTTAGATCAGAGTATCATAATTGAATATTTGCGATTTTTTTGTTTAGATTGAAAGATTGAAATAAATTAAAATAAATAAATTAAAATCAAATTTTCTGCAATATTACATCTAAATATAGAGTCTGATCGTGTTATAGACGAACTAAACTCGAAACACTTGAAGGACCCCGAATGTTGGAATACTCCAACGCAGTCTACAAAATCATAAAGAACACCAAATATACACTCAAAGGTGACTTTCTATCATAGAAACACGGTAACAACCGTGAGGCCGTGCGTTACGATACCGCATCCGTTCTGATGATCTCAAGACGAAGACACGACCCGCTTTACGGCAAGTTTTAGTAGAAGTAGAGACACACCAGAGTTGTTTTCACTGCCAAAGATCACTGGAAAAATAATCAAATACAAGTCGGCGGTGGTGAGTCAGCACTTTCTATCATAGAAACACGGTAACAACCGTGAGGCCGTGCGTTACGATACCGCATCCGTTCTGATGATCTCAAGACGAAGACACGACCCGCTTTACGGCAAGTTTTAGTAGAAGTAGAGACACACCAGAGTTGTTTTCACTGCCAAAGATCACTGGAAAAATAATCAAATACAAGTCGGCGGTGGTGAGTCAGCCATCTTCCTTTTAATTACAAAAAATTAAATTAATTAATTAAATTTTATTTTCAAATTTAATTTTTCCAAGTCAATATCTCGTATTTTTGCACAAAGGCAGTGTTACCGTGATAAAATACGGTAGTCACCGTGTATTTCCACGGTAACAATCCCAGAGGCCCAATAATACAATCACCACAAATAGTTGTGAAGAATTGACCAATCCCAGTTTTACAATAACATGGAAGGCCAAGCCTTGATGGAGTGTCTCGTCTTTCTTTCTGGCGGGAACATGCAATCCATGTCAACGGTAGTCCGAAAGATAGAGCTGGTGTTGAGGAATCAACCCTTAATGATCGTATAAAGAGTCTTGCATTATGATAAGATTGTAGCAGTGGCCGAATTTCTCATTTCTTGGATGAGGGCACAGGATTAATATTAGACATATAAAGAAAATATATGCAGAATTTTATTAATTTTTATTAAAATGGCAAAGAGACCAACTCCCAGGATGCAAACTTTTTTTCTCAGGAGGCGACCAAGCCTCCTCTTCATTTTACACATCAGCCCATCTCTTTAAGAAATTACTCTTTACAGGTAAGAGCACTCGTATAAATGTATTTGCCTCTTGACTTGGACCCTCCTAAAAAAGCTTTTCCAGGCCAGGAGGTGGTCCACCCCAACAATTTCACTAATAATCAAGTGCTGCACAGCGTCTGGCCAAGCAACGCAGAAATCTCAAACAACATTCAAAGACTCCTGATGCGGCAGAACAACTCTATCAATTAAGATGGGTAACGATCACTGAACATCCGCACACAAAAATCCGTTGCCTCGCGGCACCAGACGTCCGCAGACAGAAAACAATGCCGACACTTCGCAACGTCGTCTTTCCCCCCAAAAGAAAGAACAATACAGAAAAACACCACCCCCAAGCCAGGCTTGGCGAGGCCCAGAGGCAGGTTCTATGCCTTTGGAAGAAGCAGTGTTTTGTATGGAGATGCCCTTTAGACGTACAGCGACAGATCTGGCAAGTCAGACGTGAGCTGTTCAAAAAATCCAACATGTAAAGCAGATGCACTTACGTGTGAATAAAGAAACTGTGAACTGGACTTTAATTCTCTCGATGCCTGCGACCGATGAGCCCACGTGCCACCTTCCGCACTTACGTGTGAATAAAGAAACTGTGAACTGGACTTTAATTCTCTCGATGCCTGCGACCGATGAGCCCACGTGCCACCTTCCTTTAGAGTTGACACTGCATATGCTGCAATTTGTTGATCTGAAGACGATCTTTGCTTCTGTCCCACGAGTGTGTTGGTCCTGGTACCATATCTCAAAAGAAGACTCGCTTTGGGCCATTCTTTATGAGGTCAGAGAGCCCTTAACATGCATGATTTAACGATCACAGAAACGATTTGGGTTCAGTCGAGATCAGCTGGGACCATTTTGCCATTCTTGGCGGGATCTCACACTAGCACGTCTTCGCATAGAGAAGAGACTCAGATCTGTCTACAAGGAACAGCCCGGGGGCTGGTCATCGGATCATTTTCTTAGCTGTTGGGCTACAAAATTACACAAGACGGCACTCCATGTAATGTGTGAGAAACAGAATGCAGACAATCAAAAAACGAATAATGTCGATGGAACAAATATCACAGAAGTGAAGGAGATGATTTGTAATTACTCTTCCAAGTGAGTCCATTGACATCATCCGTGCAAGTCTTTATCTGGCATGAATATATCTCAAAATTGTTGTGGCTTCCTCTATACGACCACCCACCTCTTACGCTGTTACTACTTCGAAACAAAATGATCCCGCAATCACCAATGAATTTTATCTACACTATTGTAGAACGAAACAGAATTCAACAAAAGTTGATAGTGATGGTGGCTGTTGTTTTTTTAGATGATCATGCTTCATGATCTGTGTTCACGATCGCGTATTCTTTGGGATTGTGCCGATGTATTTATTTTATTATTTTAACATTTTTGTGCGATACCTCTGCATATCACAATTGTAGATTGTCGACATATGACACATCATAATTGATCTCTGCAGGGAATTTTTGGACATTGCCGATCTGATCGAGAAAGTCAGCCGCGACAGTAAATCGAGATCATCACAAACCCAATCACAGATCGAACCGACACCCATCCAATTCGATCCGCGGCATGAGAGGATGATGAGCGCCGCTTACTATCTACACACGATGATCCCGGGTGCAGACCGGTCCGCATTAGAGACATTGGCGGGCAATGTGATTAGTTT
>MZNV01000401.1:0-16983 GCA_002081555.1 Protostelium mycophagum | reverse complement strand
GATGATGCGGTGAAAATCATGCTTTGTTGGCTTGCCAAAAACGCAACGGCATTCGAGTCAACACAACACTGGCTGTTTTCTCTCATGCTCTCTCTAGAATTCAGAAAGGCTCTTCCTTCACCAAAGAGCCTTTATAGAGCTCGTCTTTAATTGAGACCAGAGAGGAGGCACTGCCTATAAGAAGAGAAAATCCATTGAGGAGGTCCGTGAACTAATGGTATAAAGGGATTGTGAGCGTGAGTAGTTTGTTCACAGAAGTGTCATCTCTGACACACTACACGTTGCGTCGTCACGAACATCGGGATCGGAAATAGCGGTTAAAGCGAAAGTTGCGCTTCTTACCGTAGATTGTATTGGAGATCTGCGTTAACCGCTATTTCCACTGTTGACGACAATAAAATGATAGCCGTCTTCAAGAAGCGAAGGACATCGCAAATTCAGAGGTTCAGCTCCAAAAATCTGTCCAGAACGGCCTTGAACAGATCTCTTTGCTACTTCCCATTGCAACGGAATTGACTAAGGAGCTTTTTCAAACAGCCTTTTCGTGCGAAATTTTGTGTTGGCACTTCTCCTCCAATTTTCATGACCTGCCATCAGGAGCAGGAGATCTCGCACTCACGACGCGATGACAGTTGGGCCATGAAATTCTCGTTTGAAACCGCAAAAGCGTAGTTACGCCCACCGGAATTAATCAACACTTGCAATTTATTTTAGGTCCCATGGTCCCAAGCCACCGTAACGCAATTCCTCACCATAACCTGCGATAACCCCCGTGAAATCAACGTGCGTGGCGACCTGGGTGCCTTGGGGTGTGAAATGAGCGACTATTTATCAGTCGAACCGAAGATACTGCAATCGGTCACCATACTCACGCACACGAACCACCAACAACATGCAACAACGAAATTTTCACGCTATACTCTTCACTCTCTTCGTAGCTACCGCTTTCGCCCAGACCTGCTCTCAGACTTGCGGTCAGCAGAGTTGCTGCTCCACACCATCTGGCACGCAATGCTATTATGACAGTACCCACACCTGCACACAAGACACCAAGTCAAACTACTACGTATGCCCAGCTGGCTACTCCTCATGCGCCGGAGCCTGCTACTTGCCCAAGGATTACTGCTGCCCTAACGGCCAACTGACTCAAGCATCTGCCTGCCCAGCACCTGCGCAGCTGCCTTCTTTTGGCAACAACTTCATCGTGGACACTGGTTCACCATACACTGACTGGAATTTTGTGTATTACGGAGGAATCACCTACTCTCAACCCACCAACCAAGGACTCAAACTGGCTGATCCTCAAACCAACATCTCGCGCACTGTGCTCGCTCCGGCCAGATCCCTGGTCTTGTCATTTTACGCAAAGGGGGGAGCTGCGGGCGACAAACTCACGGTCGTGTTCAAAGGACAAACTGTATTCACACAAAATGGCGCCTTCCCCAATGCCGACCTTACCTATTTCTCTTTTTCTGTGAACGGCGACCACAACAGCTTTGTAATAGTGTCACATTAACCGTGATTAACAATGCTCCAGATCCAACTCCTCGCCAATGTGCAGAACCCCTCCAACGCATACTATGTGAACCAGACCTTCCTCGGGCTCAACCCAGACTACTACCCATCTTCTGATGGAAACTACAACGTGAACGAGGCTTTCAATCAAGTCGGTTTCTACGGAAACTCTTACAGACAACAGACCATCTACACACCTGCCAATGTCACCATGACACTGTCATTCACTATAAACGCCGGGTCATACCCCAGCGACGGCTATGTATGTCTTCAGGATTTTCGCTCAGAATTTATTACTAACTGTGTAAATCTGACCTTCGCGCAGTACTTCATCGCCATATTCAACGGCGTCAAGCTGGTCAATGGTGTCAGACTGCCACCAGGAATTAACAACTTTTCGTTCCAGGTGCAGTCCGCAGCGAACGGAGTCAACACATTCGAATATATATGACTTCAACGAGGTGTGAATCCTTCACATTTCAGAATCGTTTCGTTGCATTTGTTGACTATTTCTCTCAAAGATTTATAGTTGGTCAGAGAGAAGAGTGAAGCAAGTTCAAGGACGATTGGGGTCAGTAGAACCTTTAGAGGTCATCACATTGACCTCCACAGGTTCACGATCAACCGATCTGGAATCCATCCATGCAAGCCACAATGGAAGAAGAGATGCGTCAACATGATGACATTATCGTCCTTGAATGCCCGGAAAACTACATCATACACGGTTGCAAGACAAAAGAACAATGGAATGAGGCCTTTGACTTCTTCTATCTATAAGCATTGGAAAGAGGATAAAGCTTGAGCTGTCTGTATATACATCACCATATGTGTAATTTTTCATTCCAAAGCTTTTTACGGCCAAGACCCTTTTTGAAATAAGAAAAAGGTGCCAGAGGTACATCAACTTGGGTAAATTTGAATCCCAACCATGCTTGAGGAGTCTGACGTCATACACAAAGAGACCCGATAGACCCCACAACACCACCAACTACAAACATATAAGTGAGCAGAGTCCCAACTGTCAGCCCCTAACGATATTTTTCACACACTTGCAACCTCCACCGCTGTTCTCGCCTCCCTGAAGACCCTCAAGTTTAAATCTCATGAACAAGAATAAACAATCTTTAGCCCAAAGATTTTTTATTTTAAAATTTAAATCCGTGATTTTGCGCGAAAAATTAAGTACTAAT
This sequence comes from Protostelium mycophagum, assembly GCA_002081555.1. Classification (NCBI taxonomy): domain Eukaryota; phylum Evosea; class Variosea; order Protosteliida; family Protosteliaceae; genus Protostelium; species Protostelium mycophagum. The sequence continues at coordinate 14,278 of MZNV01000401.1, read as the reverse complement.
TGTAGATTCACAGATAAAAGACAAGCAGAGATGATGCACACATCTTGTTTATTGAAAGAAGTCGAGGAAATCTCTGAAGTTGTGTGCGAGGGACTCTTTGATGGCTGGTGTCCTCACGTTTTTCCCGGTGTATACCTTTGGTGATCAGCCATCACCACACTTGCCACAAAGAAAGGATGCAGACGAGTAAGACTCTGCAAATACTATTTCTGGCAAAGCCAGTCTAAAGACGGCAGAGGATACAGTAGTTATTTATGAGGATCTTCTTTTGTGATGAGAATTGATCTAAAGGGATTACCTCTAAGAAAGCCCAACAAAGAGCAGGAGATTTGATCTGGTGAGATGATTAGAATGAAATTACAGTGAAGAACATACCTGCGCCCTCGACCTCTGTCCGTCGAAATAACAGGTCATCTTGCCATGATCAATCACAAAATCGAGGCATTGTCCTGTCCAGAATATTATTTTCTGGATCATGGTCCAAATGAAAAATGCATCAAACCTGTATAGATAGTCCTTCCCTCTGGAAATAGTTCTTTAAATTCTGCTAAAATAGACTGCAAAGACTTAACATACATTGAAAAGATCGTGACATCATGTCCTTACATTAATTTCTGCTTTTGAAGAGGAAGACAGATTCAATTTTTCAGTCAGCGCAGCAGATAAACTACTGTATAGATGAGAAGGTTGAATGTCTCTGGAAGGACATATTCTTATCGCCTATATACATGGTCATTTATTGATCGATTATTAAATAATCATCTGTACAGTTACACACCTTCTTGAGATCAGCACCTTGTAAAGCGTCAAAAAAATCATCATTCCTCAATAATTGTGAAGGATCAGAGTCCTTCCATGGGCTCATGTGTTGGCGTATCTCAGAAGGATCCATATACCTGCATTCTATTCAGAAGAATGAATGATGACAGACTTACAAAGCCATAACATAAGTCTTGATCTTGAAGGGACTGAAAGTTCTCTGAGCGAAACAAAGTAGACTCAGACGCCCTATGTACTCAGATGATTAGAGATGGCAAGAAAATACTCACCTTCATCGAATTGAATATTGAACGGTAATTTTGCATTATCAATTGGCACTTCCTAATTTTCAATCAAATTACATCATCCAAAAATGTCTAATTCTCACATCTTTCGGTCCTTCCTGTGCGTCAGCAGTCAATGGAATTAATGCAACAGCAGCACCAGTTACAAATGCAGCCAGAGGAAGGAGGTTGCGCTTTTCGTTTGCTTTAAGGTAGATCACAGAGTCATTTCGTGGTTGTGTCTCCTCTGTCTCCTATTACACCATTTCATGTTTATCCAATTACCTGAGTGATCTCCACCTCTTGAATATGTCCTGCTGATTGGACGGACTGAGACAGGTGTCTGAGGTCTAATGTTACTTAAAACAGTCGTTTGACGGTGAGCGCGTAACGTTTTGGACAAAATTGCTGGTTTCTGAAGCATCTTGGAAAAATCAATCAGCCCCCAACGATCATCTCGTTGTAGCGGGTGGATGGTGTCACGTGCCTCTCGACATCTCGCTGAGCTGACAAGACGATGCGGCCGTTTAAAAGATAGAGTCAAGACTTCATGTATTTTGGACCTGCCATTTAATACCTCCTCTATCCGTGACCTTCTCTCCCTCTTTCACAAATTCAGATCTCAATGAAAACTGGACCCATCAACCAACATCATGAATAGAGGCTCACCGATGGTTCAAACTTCCAAAAGAAGAGATGGACAAGGGGCATCCTGAGATATTCAAAAGTCTTCTTCGTGCCATTGATATCCTTCTCAAAATAGAAAGCCATTGGGTTCTTTACGGTCCTCCTGTTGATTGGTCCAACAGGCAAATCACGAGAGATAACCTGCAACTATTGATGACTGGAGGATTGAAAAACGTCACCTCTGTGCTGTGCCAGTGCATAGAGTCAGAGTGAGCCGTATCATCGATGCAAGTTCTCGCTGATGGCTGAGTCCACCACATGAAATTACCGTCACAATGATGTGTGATCCTCTGTACATCATCAATGCATGTCATATGTAATCGCATTATGGGATCACCTGAGGTCCATGATGTTTCTTGACCACATTAAACTCATGATATGGCTCTTGCTTGTGTATCTCGACTGCATCCTCATCAGTGAGTTCATCCGGTAGATACAAAAGCCCCTTGTAATCTCCTCTCATGTCGACGTGGTGGTTTTTGGCCTTCTCTTGCAACAAGGTCTGAGGCCACAGGACGAATGTGATTGTCCGTGATCTGATGATTTGTGTGGCAACTCCTCCTTCATCAGTGGCACCATATGCATAGCCGAATCTATATTTTATTCAACAACAAGATGAAATAATTTAGATGGCTCAATTTCAACAGTTCACCTTGAAACTCTCTCGACTTGGTGCCGTTTGATGTAGTACAGATAAAAGTTTTGAGGCGACTCCATTTCCGGAATGGTGATCCAGTTGGTGTTGACTTCCTCATTCAGTCTGAAGAGTGTGGATGGCCCAGGAAACCACAACCCGTGCCATCCGTTGAAGGGACGAAGGGCGATGACGTCATACTGTAACAGATGCCATGGGAATGTCCTTCGGAGATCACCAAAAATGATGTCCATGTCAAGTCTGAACCAGTGAGAGAATGGTGTTTTGCGATTCTCCCAATCATTTAAATCATTTTCGAAGACTGATCCCCAAGTCGATTTGAGTTCATGAATTGCGTACTGGTCCTTGGTGAGATAGCTGTAACATTAGTTGGCTCATCACTCTACTTTCCATTGTTACATGTACTCACTCATCAGTAAGGCCTTTTTTGACTCGTGGAATTTCGTCCTCTGTGCAATTCCAAACTTTGCACATGCCTTTCACAATGTGATCATACAGGCCATTTCTCGTGAAGCACAGAAATTTGATATTTTTGTCATAGTGTGTTCCTAACTGTGGACAAAAATGTGGCGCTTCATCTGTCGCCACCACCAGCATATTCATTTCCTTATTCCTCTTCACTGATTGGAGAAACCAATGGTGGTAATCTTGTTTCTGTGCATCATCAGCACTCAGATTTCGTGTATTTGTGGATGACCTTGCTTCCCAGCCAAACAGTTATACCGACTATTGGTGCCTCTTGAAAGTCGGGCATGAAATCATTTCCCCAGAGGTCATGTGGTATCTCTTTGGTGGGGATACTTGTCTCGGTATCTTCATTATTTGGAATGACGCACGGCCTTGGCTCAGGACATTGTATCACTGAATGATTGGCCTCTGCCTCGAAGATGACTGGACTCCTGATGTATCCATCTCCTTTGAAGCGAGTTATAAATATGAGAGCGAGTGTAATCAAGCTGAAGACCCAGATAATTTTCCTGGGCGGAGCCATGTGATTCTGCTGATTAACCAGCCTCAGCTTCTCAAAATGAAATGCACACGTCGTGTGGATGTTATTCTAGTTGTAAAAAAAGCTGAATTACGTACTCACAACGGCCTGATCTCATCCACGTTTTCGTCGCGACGATGCAGGGAGAGGCTATAGAGGAACGAACAGCGGATGTCCTAAAGAGTCTGTCCTCATCAAAAGAATCCATCAGCAAGGCCGCGAAATTCGCACTGGATCAAAAGGATCATGCAAACGACATTTTCACAGCTCTGCTAAACAGAATGAAGAAGGTCAGCAATAATTGATATTCTCTATCGGCCGATGGCATACATTCGTGGCTATCATTGTGTTGAAATCCACTTTTTGGGACAAAGACGAGTATTATCTCATGCGATCAGGTCTCGAACCCAAAAGGTCGCGTATCTCTACTCTATCTGCTGGACAGTATCTGTCAGAATGCAAAGCAAAAGAACTGCGAAGAGTATCTTCAACTGACGGCCAAATACCTCTCTGATATTGCTCATCTTCTCACTCCAAGAGCTGAGGAGTACGAGGAGTCCGACAAGATCATCGCCGTAACGAAAAAGGTGAGTTTCTCTTGCAAGCTCATGACCGACCCTTCATGTTTTGACCTCTAAAGGTTTTTAAAATCTGGGAATCCAGAAATATATTTGATAGGGGTGTACTCTCGCCAGCGTTTACCATCATAGACGAGGTCGGTTCACCCCTTTTTACATATATAGAGGATGAAATTTCTGAATTTGAAAGATTGAAGAGAGTAACAAACAACTCCATAACGTTCTAGCTTTTGATGAGTGGGAGTCTCTCAATGGCCAGAAAATGACTCCAAAGTCGGACCCAGATCTAAAGAGATCATTATCCAGCATGGACTCCGCAGAGCTGAGTAAAATGTCCTCAGAAGAAAAATTGAAAACTATGGAGGAGTATCGACGGGAGGTGAAAAATGACCCCACCTCTATCATTCATCTCATATTCAACAGAGTAAGAAAGTAAGGTGGGAAGAGCGATTAAGACCACCAGATGAACCATCTGATGCAGAGTTTCTCGAAACCTGGGAAAATGCAACACCTCTCTTCATCAAAACTGTTTTAGGAGAGGCAACTATGAGAAGAGCCGAATTCAACTTTGGAGGACAGTCATTAGACGCTCTTCCACAAGAAAAACAAGGGGATGGTGCGTGGATCATGCTCATTTTGAAAATTTTTGTCGTGTGGATTGAAAATAAATAGGTAGAGCAAAGATCCCTCCACCGCCACCCCCGCCGTCGTCTACAATTCGTTCATCGAACAACCATTCATAGTGAGTCTTCGCATGACTTGGCGTAAGCTCACGTTTTTCCAGCAGCAGACGGTGACAATAGAGGACAAACGGATTAATATATAGAGGCTGATCATGAGCGCAGCGAGACTTTGGTCGGCGCCAATTTACGGCCAGACGAGCAGATTTTGCAGAGTTGTTCTTAAGGATAGATAGCATCGAACTCGTCATTGCAGGTTACGAATAAAAGTGTCAATCTACAACTGTGTAAAACGACAATTATAGAAATTTCTTTGTGAGATTTCTGCGGGTCTTGGCAGATTTTAAAATTTGAAAAGCAGCAGACATTTAACTTGGCAGTCTGGTCATCAGGCTGCATCATCAAAAGATGGGCCGACATTTTGAGCACAGAAGACGAAGCTGGCCGGAAGTTCCCACCTAAAGTAGGACTAAATTTCACATTAATTACCGACAGCCACACGGTAAAGACACATTTCTTTAGACAAAAAAGTGAATTCTTCAATGAAAAATGGTACGACCTGCCAACGGTGAATGCTGACAGTATTGGGTATCCAATCGATTCTCGGTAAGATCCGTGCCAACGCGGTTATTACCGCGTACTGGTAAGTTGTGGAAATGCACAAATTCCTGAGTTCGGTGTCTCCTTTGGGGGTGCGAAAGAAAACTCGCAAAAACACCGGAAAGTTGTATAACGGCCTTAAGAGCTTATTTCTTGCATTCCTCTCCCTGCACGTAAAAAATACGAACACCAACAGACAACGCACGCACGCCACGACATAGATGCCTGAAATACAACAGAAACGATCAGAAATTAATGTACAATTACCCACGCCATCGACGGAGAGACATCAAAAATTTAAACTTTACGACTACACAATAATCAGAACTCTTGGCCAAGGAAATTTTGGCAAAGTCAAGCTGGCTGTAGACGAGAAGACAGGCGACAAGGTGGCATTGAAGGTATACAGGACAGCGCAAAGATGACATTTAACATCCTCTTCAGTTCATCGACCACGAAAAGCTCAAAAAGACCGACTATTGGGGAAAGTACAGACGAGAGGTGTGTTTCCTCATCATGATTATTGATCTGATGTCGCCAGATCGAGATACACCAAAAGCTTGATCATCCAAACATCGTCAAAGTGTTAGACGTGATAGACGAGCCACAACAGGGTTACACATGCATCGTGATGGAATACCTGCCCGGAAAAGATCTGCTGGAACACGTTCTCAGCAGCAGCCAGGGGTGCCTCTCTTTAAAGGAGGCCACAAAGGTGCTGGGTAACATCCTCTCGGCCGTGCAATACCTCCACAGCCAAAGCATTACGGTAGGTGTCTGAGCATGACGTCACATTCTGAAGATGAGCAGCATCGAGACCTAAAATTGGAAAACATCATGGTAGATGAACTCGGTCAGAATCCAAAGCTCATCGACTTCGGTTTTGCTCGTACTTTTTCAGAAGAGAAGTTGAAGACACCATGTGGTTCCCCTCTTTATGCCGCACCAGAGATACTTCTACATGAGGCTTATAGAGGCTCTTCAACAGATGTATGGAGCATCGGAGTGGCCTTCTATGGTAATCATCTTCTTTCATGAGCGGCCGATATAACAAGAGACTGACAAACCGCGCAGCCATGCTCACAGGCACAGTCCCATGGGCCGGATTTAACCACTCTGAACAGCTGGCGAGCGCAGTCAGAGGAGAGTGGGAAGACGTACCAAACCTCACAGCGGAGACCAGAGACATCATCAATCGGTGCTTGGTGGTGGATCCTGAAGCCAGGGCGGATGTGAGGGAGCTGCGGAGGCTGATTGATGACATGGAATGCCACAAGAGGAGGAGATCAAACAGTCTATTAAAAAAGCTCTCACAAATATTACTGACACGATGATGGATGATGGGAATGATGACTGGATCGAATATTTATAAAGAAGCACTGAGTTAGAAGGTCGTCTCAAAATTTTATAGCGAGTCGTAGTTGTCTCTTTTCACCTGAAAGTTTCGTAGACGAGGAGAGGGTTTCTCGTCTTTACTTCGTGTTCCAGTTCTTCCATCTGCGAATCCATATTCACTTGCAACTCATCTCTGGCCACCTCTATAGCGGTAAACTTGGTGAGGTTTCGGACCACTCGGGAGAGCCTCTGAACAAATCAGAAAATGTCTCGTTGTAAAGAGGAAATTCACCCGTTTGTAAGCCTCCCACTCTCCGGGTTGTTTTGACATGGCGTATAGTATGGAGACGTCCTGTCATATGTCAGATTAAAAAGATGTCGCCGCCGGCTACGTACCATGGACATCGTTAATGTGCGCAATGCAGTCATTCCTTCCAATGCATCGAGGCCAAAACCCTGTAGGTGCACACTGTAACTCAAATCTAATACTTCTAAAAGTGGACAGCACTTACAAATCTCCCACAAAATCTTATCGCACACCTCCATTTGAAGGTAAAGGTTCCGCAAGTTCGGCAGTTGCACCAGGAGGCTTGCTGCCTGGCTATAATGAGAAGGTGTTGGTCGTGAGTTCTCACATTTTCGTCTGAAATGGGCTCCCACAGATGCATTAATTCGACCCTCCTGCCGCACTTCGATATGGCGTGCACCAATTCCATGGTGACGGTTTGTGTAGATTGCCCATTGTGTGCCATCCACTTGATCTCTCTGCAAGTGGGGTTACTCTCTAAGATCAGAGCGAGAGGATTACGTTCATCTCTTCCATGTTGTTCGTGAACATCCATCGTGATTTGCAGACTCTCTAGCTCCTGTCACTGGTTACTGCTGAAACCTAAATCTAACGGCTCACCTTGCAGCTCTGTGCGATCATCTCGGCCTCTCTCCAACTGATGACCCCGTCTACCCAAATTTGTTTCAACTGCGGACACACGGAAGCGACCCGGCCCACACTGTGATCATCGTCTCCTGGTCTATCTCTGTTCAAAATGTGAATTTGTGCCAAACTGCCCAGTTTTGGCAGCATCTCAAAAAGGATGGAACCCTCTGTGATGTCTTTCAGCTGCGAAGAACAGTCAGGAAAGATAAAGTGAGAAAAAATCTAGTACCAAGAGCATCCGAAGGTGCCTTCGAAAATAGGGAGCGTTTAGAGCGCCTGCATTAGAGGATGACAGAGTGACCTCTCTGTAAACATTAGTCCAAAATGTGCCAGCAAAGTTGCTTTAAACGTTCTCAAATGCTCACTGAAAGATTGACTTCTGTTGGTAGAGTGCATCCCTCCATAAAGAACACACCAAAGATACCCTGAGAACCTCTCTGAATTCTCGATCACCAAAAATGAGGTTGAAGATGAGCCCCAAGATATCAGCAGGAAGATGCTCCATAGTGTCTCTCGAGTCGAACCTTTCGCAGTTCCTTCGAGAAGCGTAGAATCGAATTAACGGAGTTAGCTGCAAATTAAAACTCCGGTACGTTTGGGTTACACTTCAGCCGCGTTTCATTACGTATATGAAACTCCGGATCGCTCCGGTGGTTTAGTGCGGGAAAGAGTTACGGCTCAAAGCAGTCATCGGTCCCAGTTTTGTTTCTGTGCTACAACTCTGCCTTTTTGTATCCAATATATACAATATTTCAAGCTTGCATTTCACGAAATCTTTGTGCCAATGAGACGACCTCGCCCCCTTGTAAAAATCTGGAGGGGTCCACTCTTGACTGTCTTGAATATCTGGAGGCGAATCGAAATGAAATCGAGACCGACCGACAATGGACCCCCTCTCCCGACATTTATCGCGTCTGGACCGTTATTGGGGTTCTGTCCCAGCCGTAGTGGTCAGAGACAGGGGCACTGGGTGGAGTTTCCTTCTATACCAGCTTTACCAAGTCAAATCTTTCTTCTTTACTCAATCATCACGCTTTCAACTCTGGATTTGGTTGTCTAGAGGACGTATTTGACAATTCCTCAGACATTTTTCAGCAGAGAAGTTGATGTCTCATTATTCAAAAACCTCGAAAATCTTTTGGTCGATCTTTTATTTTTTTCTAATTTTTCAAACAAGTTTCCAATCGCACACTTCTATTATCTTATCCAAATCGATTATCCGATGCTACATTTTTTCAGAAAAAACACCATCTTTTCTCATGATGCACCTGTGGTCGCTTAGACGTCAAATTCTGAAGCATTTTCCATCCAGAGGCTTTCATCACCACTGACAGTATCCGCCTTCCTCTGAGCTGCTGAAGCTTTGCCACAAAAAAAACAAATTCGTGTTCCACTATGACCAACTTGGTTGTCTGTAAATCTGTGGATGGGGCAAACATGTCTCAGCGACACATCAAGGGGTATTTGTGCCCGATTGCAGTGCCTTGTTTGAAAGTCTATGTCTACAGTGAACTCATCACCAACAGATGGACGTCTAAGTATAGATACAGAAGATCAAGAAGCAACCCTCTTTATCTGGCATCTTTCAACACCCTCTGGTACTCTCTGTTTGTGAATCCTTCCCAATCGTCTACCGACTCGTGCGGTTCGCGCTCCAGCATCAACATCTTCCGTGAATTTGTTAAGAGGCTGAAGAGGTAGCCTCCTAGCTTGCTTTTATGTATGTCCATGAAGCTGAGCTGCATCTGGTCCGGCCTGACCATGTCTAAACTGGATGTGTCGTGAGGAGGTGTCGTGTGGCGCTCCAGTTTGATAAAAGACACTGAGAATAAATGGTACAAATATTGTATTTGTGATGCGGCAGAGCCGCAAACACAAAATATACTTTGGCACTATTTGCTGTGTAGCCGTGCGGCTTGAAAAATGCAAAAAAATCAAGTTTAATAAATTCCTCACATTTGTGAAAACATCTCTTGGAATTCGTTTACCCCCAGCTCGAAATCGTTTTCTACTTGATAAGCTTGCTGTTCGTAAAAGTATTCGATCTCATACGCACTGAGGTACCCATCGTCGTCTATATCAATCTGCACAGTTTCAGTATGACGTCATCAAGAGTCATGGTGACGTGATGCGGGGCAAACATATGAGATTGCATTGTGGTCGTGATGTTGTGTGGCTCTGCCGCAGTGTGGTGAATTTCCAGAACGTCTTGTTTCTTCTGATTACATGATGGTGTTGATGACTTACACATTCAAACCAAAACCTCAAACTGGCCTCCGTTGATTTGTCTTCCTCGCATAATAAAAACCACACAAAATCCACGTATCCCATCATCAATTCATCATCGGGTTTAGAATGTGAATTGTCAAAGTTGCAGGGGTGTGTCATGATGCGCGAGATGAGTCGCTCATTCAGACATCCTTCATTGTACTGCCTGAGATCATCAGCGTCCAAAAACATGTCGTGATTGTCATCCAGCTCCCAAAACTTGTTGTATATCACGTAAAAGTTTTCGTAAGAAAACGGTCCTGTGATCTGCTCATGTCATCTTGATTCATCGCATGTCATCTCAAGCGATCGCATGTCATCTCAAGTCATACCTGCTCGAATTTTTGGCCCTCCAGTCGGATCAGAGAGTCGGGGAGTTTGCTCTTCTGAAAGCTGCGCCAGCCTATCCGCCCTCTTTTACTTGGGCTGATTTCATGTATTAACCGTAAAATAATTGTCTCTCCTATTGTTCTTCAGACGTAATCTTCTCCCAAGATCCTTGACGGCGTCGAGTGCTACAAAAAAACATAAAATATTATTTTTTAAATTGAATTTTGAATGTTTTTTGTCTGTCAGATTTACGGTAGTTACCGTAATCTTCGGATTATCTACACCAAAAATCCGTTTGGGAACCAAACACCAAACAAAAATATTCGAAATTTAAAAAGCTGATCACATAAAACAATGAAAGTTCTGCGAAATTTCGACCCACCGTATCGTATCTGAAATTCTGCGTGTTGATCTAAAAATTTGAGTGCTGGGTGCAATTTGAGGACACACTGCACGAGTGTCTCTAAGTCTTTCCAGTGTATAAAGTTCTTCTCAGTCTGTCCGCTCAGTATCTATGTCTATGCGTTAACAGAGCATTTGATCGTACCAAAAATTCTGAGAGATTTCGAAGAAATTACCTCGAAAAAAAGACGGTCCCTGTCCTTGCCTTGATAGCCGTTATCCCACTGTTGTAAAAACGATTGCACCGAGATTCCTCTGTCTAAAACCGCTCTCACACCCTTCCCTCTGTGTTTATTTTCTTCTTTTCTGACACCACCAAGTTTCTCATACACCATCAAGCCCAAAAAGTTGGGAAGTTGAAGAGAGATCTTCATGATGTCGATGAAAGATGGTTGATCGACAAAATCTCCTCGTGATAACAGCATGGATCGCATCTGAGAATGATCAGAGGAGAAAATGAGCCGTAATCCCACTTTATCATGAGAGAAGATGGGCGCGGAGATGATCTCTGGCTCAGGCGATTTCTAAAAATTTTAGAACAGAAAAATCGATGTCGCCAGTTACTTTGCTTGGAGGGTCGATTGTGATTGGAATTAAATCGATAAGAGAGGATTCATTAGAAGGTACACAGAGATCAGAGTTGAGGAATGTGAAGAAGAGCTCGTCCATCTTTGCTTGAGCACAAGGTATCATTTGATTTTGGCCCGTGCCCAAATGGCTTGTATTATCTTTGGGCGTCTCGCAGGTCTTGAGTCTTTTGCCTTCATTCTGTGTTGGATATGAATCGAATGACCTCTTAGTCTGATTCTCTAAAGAAGGTGACGAGATCGTGGCGACGCTCATTTTTGAATGAAACGGAGGGCGGGAAACTTTGTGGACTCACAAAATTTTTACGAGGTTCTACAACGGGTCATGAGCGATGATGTGATCTGATATCTGATCTCCTCAGACAAGATATGGACGGAGCCTTCAACTTTGACGTGACTGGAAAGAGGCCGCCAGGAGAACTGGTTGCCGACGAGCCAAAACCGAAGAGAAGGATTCGCAAGGCCGATGCCGGTACATCATTCAAAATCATTTTCATCGAATGGATGATAATTAAATGGTTGCAGCAAAACTAGTTCGATATCACTGTAATTATTGTAAGAAAGATATATCCAATGTCGTAAGAGTGAAATGTGCCGTGTGCCAAGATTTCGATCTCTGCGTCCAATGTTTTGCCGTTGGTGTCGAACTCAGTCAACACAAGAACAATCATGACTACCACATCATGGACATTTTGAATTTCCCCCTCTATAATGAGGTAAATGTGTTGATCTTTCACATTTTCTGAGATGACATAAGGACTGGGGAGCTGACGAAGAGTTACTTCTTTTAGAAGGCATAGAGATGTACGGTTTTGGCAATTGGGAGGACATTGCCGACCATGTCGGCACAAAGACACTGCCACAGTGCAGAGATCATTATTTCGAGATCTACATCAATGTACCCACGTGTCCATTACCAAACATCACGAAAGTACTCACAACCAGCGAGAGCCTCATGCGAAGAAATAATTTGGGAGACAGCTATTACGAAGAGGTAACTCCTTAGATCAAAAATATTTTTTCGTCGAGATTTGAATGTGAAATATTCGTTTCGAAAATTCTGGACCAAAAATACATCTCAACAAAATGAAATAAATAAAATATAAATAATTTTATTTAAGGTTGAGATGGAAGATGAAGAAAAGGAGAAAGAATCATTACCGAAATCTACAGAGGCAAAAAAAACCGTCAAAAAAGGTACAGACATACCAGATATATTCATTGTTCTGTTCGCCCGTTGTCCTTTCGCACCCCTGGATTTAATTTTTAATTGTTTAAAATGTGATTCAATTTTTAAATTAAAAAATCCAGGCGAAAACACTCGCACCAGCAGCGGTTTCACCTACCACGAATTGGCGGGTTACATGCCGTTACGAGGAGACTTTGAGACCGAGTACGAGAATGAGGGGGAGACCATGCTGATGGAGATGAATTTCGGACCCGAAGATACTCCCCAAGACCGCGAGGAGAAGCTTAAAATCGTGGACATCTACAACAGTAAGTTGGACGAGAGAATCACTAGGAAAGCGTTCATCAAGGAGAGGAATCTGCTGGAATACAAAAAGGTGAATTTTTTAATAATTTAAAATCAAAAATATATATTCGATTCCACGAGGATATTCTTGCATCTTTTCGGGAATTCATAATTCCAATAATCAATTTTTAAATTTTAATTAATTCTTCATTATTTCGAAAAAAAATTGTTATTTATTTCGAAAATAATGTCAGCCATTCCCATAATGAATTCTATTCAGATGGAAAGAGCTAGGAAAGTCAAAGAGGACCGAGAAATTTTCGACCGCCTGCGTGTGTTTGCCCGTCTCATGACTAAAGACGAACACGAGGACCTCATCAACGGCCTCATCGCCGAGAGAAACCTCAGGAAGCGTATAGAGGAGCTCAAGCGATACAGAAAACTGGGACTAAGAACCATGTCAGAGCTGGAGGAGTACGACAGTGGAAAGACGAAGCACACACAGCCCGGCCGAAAGAATTCCGCGGGACCTGCCGGTAGAGGTTTGGCGAGAGGTGCTACTAGGGAGTTGTCACAGCAGAGTGTGGCGGCGGTGGACACCGCTAAAAAATCAAACACCAAGAAAAAAGGAGGTGAGATTGGAATTTGGAATTGGAATATTGGAATCGGAATACTGGAATCGGAAATTCGGAATCGGAATTTGTTGATGATTTGTGCTGGAGAAATGATGGCATAGATAAATTTGCTGCGGCAGAGCTGCAGCATAAACGTGAACAAAAACATGTGGTGTTGCGGTAAGAAACCGTGATCATCCCGTTAATGTGCATCTTCCACGGACCATTTTTTCACTTTTCTTGCCGCAACTGAATTCTTTGCATCCGTCCCGCCAGTCCGAAAATTCAAAATTTGAAATCAAACAGGAGCGCCATTAGACGTCAATGGAAAGCCGGGCTACGACCTCTTAACGGACAAAGAGAAGGACCTCTGCTCGAACGTTAGAATCTACCCGCAGCAGTATCTCATCATCAAGAGTACCATATTGGAATACTGCGCCAATCACCAAGGCAACATAAAGAGATCTACCGCCAGATCTCTCATCAAAATGGGTGAGTTGTAGATGGGTCGCATCAGAATGAGAAGTTTGAAATTTCGAGTGTTTATTGACCCGTTGTAGATGTGAACAAAACCGGGAAGATATGGGATTTTATGGAAGCTAGTGGGTGGGTGAATAACCCCAACACCCTCCCTCCCACCTCACAAATCCCCTCTGTCAAATAAATTAATTTTACGTTTTTTACTTCTAAAAAACCTCGTGATCTTGTGTCTTTGGGAGGCCCCTAAGCTTGTTTGTGTTCAGCCGCGGCTGCACGAAATACTGATGGGAAAATCAACACGTATACAACCGTTTTTAAATCACATGGAGTCTTTATGTACAAAGACGAAAAGCCATCACTGACACAACGCCAAGTAGCTGTAAAGACCTTGTACCGCTGCGTTCTGCATCCATTGCGTCACGGGGCCGTTGTTTGCGGGGCTTGGTCCTTGCCATGCGACGGAGAAGGTAGCATCCTTTGCGTTAAATGCCTGGTTTGCAATGGAGAATGCGCTGCCCTTCAAAGCATCGAGTGCCTGAATTGGTCAACATCGACTTTCGACTTTCACTTCTGTAGGAGCTATACCTGACTGATCAAGGGCTCGTTAGGGTAGAGACGTCTTC